>JADKXX010002126.1:0-167883 GCA_017310255.1 Butorides virescens | reverse complement strand
CCCCCCCCGCCGGGCCCCGCCAGCGGCCCCGCAGCGCCCCCCGCGGCGGCCCCGGCCCCGGGCGCGGCGGCGGTTGCGCAGGCGCCGCCGGGCCGGAGAGTTTGGGAGGCGCCGGGAAGTTGGGGCTGGGTGTGCCGCCGCCTGCCGTGCCCGCCGCCGCCGCTCCCGCCATGTCGGGCTCCTCCAACGTGGCGGCCATGAAGAAGGTGGTGCAGCAGCTGCGCCTGGAGGCCAGCGTCACTCGCGTGAAGGTGAGGAGCGCCGCCGGGACGGGACGGGACGGGACGGGGCGGACGCGCCGCCATTACGCCGCCCCGGGGGCCGCGCCCCGCGGCACTACTTGGAGGCGGCCGGGCCGCCCGGCGGGGCAGGGGCCGGGGCCGGCAGCTCCCGCCCCACTCCCAGGCTCTACCCCGGGGCGCCGTCGGCCCCCCCCGGCCAACCCCCCCGCCCCGGGGCGGCCGCCGCCCCCCCGGCGCTCGGCCCGGCCCGCCGTGCCCTCCCGCTCCCCGCAGCCTCTCGGGGCCCCTCGGGGGCCGCCCTCCGGCCGCGCCCCGCTCGCCCCTTTCATTTCCTCGTTCTGGGGAGCGGCTCCTTCCATCGGGCCCTGGCGGCGGGGGCAGCGGAGCCGGGGTTCACCACCGGTTGCCTGGGGCTGGCCTGGCCCCGGGACTGTAAAATGGAGCCTGCGCTGCGGGGCACACCGGGTGCGTTTGACTCCTGCGTTTTCGGGGCGAGGCTGGGCCCTGTCCAGTTAAAGAAACTCTGGGCAAACTGCACATGCAGGATGCCAGTGAAGATGCTGCTTTCTGAAACTTTGGTCGTTCTTTTTTATGAGTTCAGAGTAATGGCAGAGAAAAGCAAGACAAAGAATTTTTTCGCTGTTTTGTTTTTAGGTAGGTACAGCCTACCAAAAAACCCATACGGTATCTTATGATAAGGATGGCTTTCCAAGGGAGGATAAAATGCCAGTTCAGTCGAGTAGAGCATCTTAAACTATAGGCTGTGTTTTTAAACTATTTATGCTAGAGCAAGGATTTTCATTTATTTAACAAAGCCATCTCCAAGATGTTGCTCATCTTTCACCCTTCAGGCTTAGAAGCTTAATCTGAAAATTTTCCCAATTATTTCTTACTCTAATATTGTGCAACTTCTTAAGAAAAAAATTATGATGAAACTATAGTATAAAATTTACATAAGCTGTATTGCAGAATCATTCAGCAGTATTTCTTTATACTTTTTGATGTAGTTACATCCTCAGCAAAGAGTGTTCAGTGAGTTCTAACACCAGCTTTTATTACAACTAGGTTTCTCAGGCTGCAGCAGACTTGAAGCAGTTCTGCCTGCAGAATGCACAACACGATCCCCTACTGACAGGAGTATCATCAAGTACAAATCCATTCAGACCGCAGAAAGTTTGTTCGTTTTTGTAATTACGTGAATTACTTCGGTATCTTTCAGTGGTAAGTTCTTGAATTACAATTCGTAAACTGTTCTGTCATTAAAAATAGCTGGCTTTAACTGAGACTGCCTGTATTAGAAGTATTGAGAAGAGATAGCCGACTTCTGCAGCTGGTGTTGGTCAAGATCCCCGTTTTGGGCCCCTCCTCCCCTTTTCTGGTCGTAGCTCTGTACTGGACACATGCTGTTCAGAAGTATTATGTGTGGCATTTAGCTGTTGCAGAGCTTCTGCCAGTTTCTGTTGCTGCAGCAAAGCAGTAGTGGGGCCAGCTACTATGGAGCTGCTGCCTGGACTAACCTGGCTGTACAGTAATTCTGCTGTATCTTCCTTCTGTGGAAGGGTATTATTTCCCTTTTCTCATGTAGGATTACCCGCCTGACAGCGTACACGGTGAATCTTGATTGTGGTAGATAAAAGCAGACTTTAAACTTTTAAAGAGCACTTCCAAAGATAGGTTGGTGGTGGTCTCCACAAAGAGCACTGTCCCCTGTAGGACACACCCTCTAAGCCAAAGAAAAAAAGTATGTAGTTCAAGAATTGTATTGAGGCCCATACTCCGCTAAAATAAGCTACTACATGGGTAGCAGTTTAAATAAGTAGAAACAGTTGAGTATTCATTTGGATTTTCATTCCAAAACTTTTATAGGTTCCTTAGCACTACTGCTATCACTGTGAAGACTACTAATCTGGCATTCCTTGAAAATCTGGTGATTAGATTTTAGACTAACCTGTTTAGAAACGTGAGGTTTGGATCCACAGCAGTCTCACCAAGACCCCAAGAGTCACAATAGTTTGATATTTTGCCCACAGTAAACACATGATAACTTTACTGTGTTCCTCTTCCCTGTTGCCCCTTGACTTGGATCCGTTGGGGGTGAGACCCTATAAATTATTTTGAAGCACCTGATACAGTTCACCATAGCTCACGATCCTTCGAAATCTCATAGTGAGTCTTCACCTTGAAGAATTCTGGTTTTGTAGTTGACTAACATCACCTAAAGAATTGTAGTTTGTAAGATTTAAGTTGTGTTATTTAGGCAGCTTTATAGAAAGGTGACCACAGTCAAGACTGAGTTGTTAAATTTGTTCTTTAAAATTGCTCTCCCCTCAAGCAGACTGTAGAAAGCTTCCAAAAAGTTTGTGTATAAACAGAGCTGTTCATACTAGTGAAGACCATAGTAGTAACACAGTATAGAGGTTGATGCTTAACTAAATAGTTAATCGTAACATAAGAAAGAAAAACACTTTCCCCATTGTTTTGAGTAATGAATTACAGCAGTGTAACTGAGATGTGCTTTACAGTTCTTGTAGCTTTTAAAGTTTCCATGAATTTTATCAACTACTCTTATTTAAAAGATACTATTCTTAGATGCTGACTTGTGTTTGTGCTACTGTAGCTTCAGCTTTAAGCAGTAATTCAAGGAAGAAATCAGATCATCTGTAAGCATCATAGACTGATAACCTATAAAAAGCCAAATAAACTGTACTTTATTTGCTGACACATACAGTTCCCCACTGAACTTTGTCAAGGTCTACTAATTCCTGGGTGTGGATGTCAGGAAATAATGTTTCCTCTGTCTCACACGCACGTGTGTGTACACAGGGCATAAAAGGCTTAATATTTTCTCCTTCCCCATTACAGCCCTTATCTTCCCCCTCTCTGATTTTGGAACAGAGCACTCACTTCTGCTGCTGTTACAGGCAAAAGTAATTAGAACAGCAGTTTTAGTTACACTACCTATATGGAAAACTTCTTTCCTTCACTGTATCTTTTGCAAGCACTTCCTCAAAATAGGCAATTTCTTAGCTGTAATCCTGGTGTTTTCACAATGAGCCAACAGTTCACGTTCGCACAGGCAGCACCACCTCTGTGGAGTGAAGTATGATTTGTTAAGTTACACAGGCTCCCCTTGCTTCTCAAAGGCCAAGTAGATGCCTGGTATTTCTGTGGGCACCAAGTGACCGGGAACAACTTTTTCTGTCCTACGTAGCAATTTGGCTTCCAAGAGACACTAAGCTTCCCGTTCTTTTGTAACACCTTTGATTATCTTCTTGTATCCTTGGGGACAGCTTCATCATTTTAAAAGTTTACTTTAGAAACTAATAGTTTTATAAAACAGCTGAGGATTTTTTTTTTCTCTAAATAGTGGTCCATGGCATACTCTACAGGTACATGTTCTTAGACATAGAGTTGCTTAATTTAGTATTGGTACTTTTCTAACTACATTTTTGTTTTTGTTTTTCAGATCTTTTAGCATCTTTTCCTAGCTGCTGATGTGTGTATGGGCAGAATGCCTCAAGGAGTGGCCTGGTTTGAAGTCTGTACAAAAGCTTAGCTTTAACGTGCCAAATCTAACTGTAAAATTGCTACTGTTGTCAAACCTCTTACCATCTACCTCTCCAAATGAACTGTATGCTAGTTAAAATACTTCTGTTTCATAAGGGAATCAGTTTTATATGCCAAACAAAAAAATAAAAGTGTCTTGACTTAGTCTGGTTTTGAAATTACTGTCACAAGTTGATTAACTTCTGGATATGTTGACACCTCACCAGTTCCTACATCACTCTGCAGCAGCTGGAGAGCATATACAGGAGCCTGTCTTTAAATATTCCATGCTGCTGCAAGTTTGCTTGAGGTCGGTAAGTCTTCCAGAACAATGAGGCTTCATCAGTACTATACTTAGAAGCCTAATAGAAATGGAATAGAAAAAAAAAATTCGGGCTGTTACGTTTATAATTCAACTATAAGCTGTCCCACATCATAGACATTAAATAAAGACAAAGAGTAACTTAATTATTCTTTATCTTAAAGAGTAATTCTACCCTAGTAGATTACTCTGTCTATGACCCATTTTAATCTTTGGGTAAATATGAGAAAACATTTACTGTAGCTGCATATGAAAAGAAAGTAATTCAAAGAAAACTTAGCTTTCTAGCTGCCAGTGAATGTGCAAACTTAAGGCAGAACAGTAGTTTATTCTGCAGTTAGTACCAACTTCAGTATAGTGATGAGGCTAAAGAAGCATTTTTAAGATTTCAATGGTAAAAACCCTGTTCAGAGCCCTTCCACGTTCCACTGAGCAGGATTTTTAGATGAGATAGCTTTAGGTACTTCCTGCAAGCTGGTCTCTTTCCCATTGGTGTTTATTTCTTTTTGTGTACAAGAGTATCAACTGCTTTGCGTATATAACTCTTCTAAATATGACATTTACAGAAGAGATACCTGTAGGAGTCAAGCATAATTTTTTTGTAACTTCAGCAACATGGTTATTTTATGCAAGACATTAATGAAATTAAATACCACAGAACTTCCTAGATTGCATACAGCCTTCTCAGTGTTTTCTAGATAGGAGACCTTTTTTGGGAAACTACCACCATACTGTCAGGAAACAGCATACTGTAAGTTAGAGGTTTAAAATATTTATCTCTTACCTGATTAATGGAAGACATTTGGGGTTAGCTGCTTAATAGAAAAAAAGCTGCATAACTAGAAATACTTTGAGAATATCTTTAACCAAAATATTTATTCTTTGATGTTGCAAAGTGTAATTTATCTCTACAGCACAGCAGCAGTCATGGCAAATCGACAGTGATAGCTGAATGACAAGCTGCGCTGACAGTGCCATCGTTTTGCCTGCTAAACTGGAAAAAGAGTCACTGTCCTTGTCATGTTGGATTTAGCCACAAACGTAGGAAGAAAGATGCGTCCCACTTGATCGGCTCCTGTATAAAGTTTTAATGTTTGCAGTTTGTCTTTCTTCAGACAAACACTGTTCAGTATCGCTATCATTAGTTAGGAGTCTGAGACAATCCACAGTGCAAGGTAGCTGTTGTATTTCTGGTCACGAGCAACTGGCAGATGGCTGTCCCTTATAAGTGAAATTTTCTTCTATTTGTGTCCATTTCTCGGCGCTGAAATTTAAAAGAAAAGTTATTAACCAGCAAATTCATGCAACAGGATACAAACAAGGACAACTCCTGGTTATAGTAGGGTAGGTAGTCAAATGTGTCACAGTTACAGTGTAGCTAAGTCTTTATAGCCAAGTTTTCAAGACTAACAAGGGAGAAGAATTAGACGTTAGCGTTTCAGAGCAAAAGACTGTGTCGTAGTTCTCTGTCTACGCGCAGTAGACAAAGTGTCCTTAAAACAAACAAGATTATCCATTTCATGGACTACACCAGGAGTATTAGAATTTTCCTTCCAGTATAACTTGGATACTCACTTCTAAGTTTTGCCAATCAACTGCAATTTCATGGTAAAAATGACTGGAAAAGTAATCAGTCACTGCCTAGAGTAATACTCCTGTTTCACTTGAAGGTGTGCAGAGGTCAGTGTTACTGTCCACTCACTCTTAAGAAAGGGCATTTATGTAAATAGCTTAATCGTTTTTACATTATGATTTTTGCACTCACCTTGCACAAAACTGGGCTTCCAATAATAGCTTATACCAGGGGAGCATTTTTCACATTTGCTTATATGTTAAAGAAATTACATTCTGCAAATAAGTAGTAACAGTATACTGATACTCATCATCCTTGCTATTTTTATTTTTGACTTGCAACACAGCAGAATGCTTCTACTTTGCATATTTCTCAAAATATACCTCTAAATATTTCAGTTAAACACTTCCGCATTGAGAACTGCATTTATACTGCTTTTTTAGGCTAAGATTTGTGGTTCGATTTCATGTCAGATTTAGTCTCCCTTCCCAAGCAGGACTATTATCATTACTTAGACATACCTTGTGAATCCATTCATATTCTCCAAATTTGGAATCGAAAGTTCCTTTTTGAAGAGACCTCAGCTTTAATGTAAAACGTGGCCCAAGTTCTTGAATTCCCACTTTCTTCTCACTCTTGAAGATATATCTTGGGGAGGAAAAGAATAAAAGTTAGGAAGTAAGGTCCAAGAACATTCTCTCTCATTTGTGAGTTTTGCTGAAAATATCACCTGTGGAATCTGAAAAAGATGTAGTCTCGCTGGTTGTGAAACGTGGCTACTTGTCTTCCAATGAACTGAGGATCATGTGGGAAGAGAGAAGCAAGCATGCGACCGATAGAGTGGCCGAGCCGTGTTGTAAAATTATTCAGGATTACTTCAGGTGCGTGTTCTGTGGGCTCTTTCCCTTTTCGCTGAAATGAAAGTCACAGGTAAGAATGCAAAGAACAGACCAAATGCAAAAGGGTTTTAATACTTTATCAAAGAAGAGTTTGAAATAAAATAGGGGGAAGACAACCAGGGCCAACTTCAATGACAACATGCCCTAGTCATTTTTTCAAACACAACCTAAGTTCGTATACAAATAAAGAGTTTGTATACAAATAAAAGAGCAGCTGGTAACATAAGGATCTTTGGTTCAACAATATAAACTGAATGAAAAAGTACAAGTAATTAATTTTACATTTCTCTCTCCTGCACCAATTTCCACTCCTGGCAGCACCTGTTACAGCAGCGAATCAGAGGAGTCTTCTCTCTGTACTAACGCCAACTAAGAATGTATGGGATTCTTCTTTAATTAAAGAACAGATGTAGTTTAAAAGTTACTTATTTCAAAACAGAAAAAAAAAACAAACCCCAAAACATTTTACTGCAAATTATTTAGGGCTAAGTAAGCAATACTTACTACAGAAGAGGTGACAGGGCTGTAAGAATAAGAAAAACTAGGTTTTATTCAAGACTAGGAACTACATCAAATGAAATCTTTTATACTGCTTATTTTTATATACCCTATTGTGTGTATACTACACATTGGGTATTCCCTACTGATGTAGGTTATCAGCTGCTATATATTGGCACAACTACAAAAATACTTGGCAGACAGTTAAATTCAGCAAATAACTATGAAAATGCAAACGTGCTGCTTATGGAAGTAGAATATACTAGTCCTTGGCCTCCTGTTAGCTTACGAAAGAAACCACCTTTACAAGATCAGCCCAATCATATGAAAGTGCAACCAGTTTCGACAGTTTAAGTAGACTGAAAGTATTTATCATTAAACAAGAGACTACCCTTTTTTTTTCTAAATTTTGTTGGAGCCTCACCTTTATTTCTTTACGCAAACGGACACTACTCATTCTAAAATGAGCGGTTGGACCATCAGGCAAATGACTTAAAACAAGACCATCTGTTCACAGAGTTAAAAAAAAAAAAGGCTGGTAAAATTCAACATGTAATTTAGAGGAACATTTTCTGCAAAATGCAGTATTACATTAGAATATTATATCTATAATCTAGGTCTGATTTACAAGGTTTCATTATATTTTTGAACATACACTCATAAACTAGTCAACTAATGCTCTGAAGTATGTCCATTAATTATTGTTTCAATAGCTAACCAGAGTTACCTTCTGTCGTTTTCTCGCTTATTAATTAGTAATGTTTTATCTAGTCAGCAAAACTAAATGCAACCTCCTGGTCAGAAAAACTTGTTAATTAATCAAACTGTTAAATTTACTGAACTAGTAACAATGTTTATCCATGCATTATGAACTATAAAAAAGCCAACCCACTTGCTTTAATAATTCCGAGTTCCATTAGCCATCAGATACTCAAGTTGGCACAGTGATTTTTTTTAACTGTAGTTACACTGTATGCTGCACAGTGAAGAGAAAAAATACAAAATAAAGTAGATCTTTGATGAACACTACAGAATTATTTTCTTTCCCTAACAGGCCCAGAGCTAATGCATCTATTTTAATAAACACACAAAAGGATACTTGGTATTTTGCGATCTTCATTAATGACGATTAAATCCGTGAAGTCCCTTGCAATACACTGTGGAATAATTCTTTTCAAAGCCAGCCCTCTTCGATAGTAGACATGCGAGTTAGGTATGACAGTAGACAGTTGTTCACAGAATCTCACTGTTCTCTGCAAAACAGGAGAGTTAAATTGCAATGTGGTAAATACAGTGCCAAATTCAGTATTAGGGGAATGGAGGGTTGCTCGTTCCAACTGCTCTCCCTGATGATACATTACTTCCAGTACCTATAAATGTTTGAAGACAAGCTATTAAATTACTTCATTCAGTCAGTGGAAAAAAAATTACTTGCAGTAAAGACTGCAGCACACCAGGGACTTTTAAAAAATTTGTAAAGGAATTTTTTTTCCTCCCTCTATCATAGAAAAGCAGGAAAGCTCCAAAAGCATAACCTCCAAACTCACTGTTTATTAAGGACATTGGTTTACAAAAGGTTCACAACATTTCAAAACACAATATAACTATTTCTTCAGGTACTAATGTCTGAGTTCCCAGATAAACTGTTCACGGTGTACTTTTTCCTATTTTTAAAACTACTTTTTTATGGTTTTCACAAATGTTAGCTATCTCCCCAGTTAGGTAATGCAGATCATTTGCATACCGGAACATATGCACAAGGTTATTTTTTGTTAGGAAGGAAACAAGCTGTGCTAGAGAAACTAATAAGGTGACATATATACACAAGGTTATTAATAGTCACTAAATAAAACAGCAGAAAAAAAAAATCCATGTGACAGCTATTATTTATCAGTTTACCAATCATAGTATGAAAACCTGGATATCTGATAATCAGTTGATTGCTCAGAATTCTCCAAGTAAAACATACGTACCCCACGAGGTCTGTCTGATGTTGTAATAAGAATCTTGGGAACTGTCTGTCTATTGAAGTACGGTGCAAATTCATCAGTTGCTTCATCAAAAGCAACCTGGAAGAACAGAAGTCTTGTTAATCCACCATATATGAAATAATCGAAGAAGAATTGTTCAATCTGATCTAAGTCGTGATGAAATTGAATTTAGTGGGAAAAATTTCAAACCATGAGACCTATCCTATAATTCATCATTACAAGGCATGTGTCTTTTACATTTTTAAGAATCTAGTGTGATGAACGTTGGCAGGTTGTACTATCAATAATAGTCATGCAAAAGGCAACTATCTAATGTAGATAATGAAAGAATGACATCACCTCTAAGTGAATCCATCACATGTAAAAAGTAATTCATCAACACCTTAACAGGAGAGTGGTGAACAGCAAGTTTCATCAATCCATTTTATGTCCCTTCTTGGAAAAAAAAAACCCTGAACTTAATGGAATATGCAGAAATTAAGCACTTACCTCTTCATCGTTGGGATCTACAGTTGTTTCATCATACACTCTCTGATTTTCAATAGTCTTTGGTACGGCTTTTGGAGGTGCCTAAAATAAGTAAGTTTATTAACATAACATATCCGTGTAATTTTTAAGTGTATTGCAAAAACCACATTCATAGCACCATGATATTGTGTATACTTCCACACAGAAGTATTACTTATTTTATGCCAGCTTTTAAAAAGAAGTTGCAACATCACCTTGATTAAAAATATACATGGGTATCTGGACACCAGAGAACATCGCATGGAGGAGAAGAATCTCTAGAACAGTGACACTGCTCAATTTCAGTCTAATTAAGAAATGGGGTTCCCAAACAAAACAAAACAAAACAAACAGAGGAGAGCTTTCTGTCCACTTCTTTTCCGTGGAAGAAAAAAAGCTCTGCTTTCACTAGCAACACATTTTAGCCTTGACATCTACAATTTAACGACTAATAGCCTATAATGTTTACCCTGTTTATTTACACCACTCTTGTGAGATTATAATAATACAGGAACTCACAACTGTCTTCACCTGTCGATACGCTTTTGAAGCAGCTCAGGGAAAGAAGCAAACCCCTTACTCGTGGCTAGGCTTGGAAACAAGCAGACAACTGGTCTGGGCAGGGTTTGGCCAGTTTTGTTTTAATTTACACAGAAATTAATTATTAAAATACAGCTCCTAATAACATCCACGCAAGGCCACAGCAATTACATTGGACAAAGAAGACTTTTCAGGACAGGCCTGCTTTTATGCCCTCATTAGCTTAAAACTCACCCTGCCCGACTACAGCACCGTGTAAGACAGGCCCAACACCGGGTCTAAGCTCAGCTTTTGATACTCCCACGGCCCAAGGCGGCGGCTCCCAAGGCCACCACGGCCACCCAGCACCGAGATCGCTGCTCCCCTTCACTGAGGTCTGTGGAGAAACCGGTTCACCCCCGGAACCGAAGGGCCCCGAGCGCAGGGCCCGGCTGAAGGCCTGTCCCCAGGGCCAGCTCTCCCCCATTCGCGGCGGAGCCCCACCCGCCGGCATCGGGGCCGGCCTCCGCCCGACACGCCGCGGCCGGGGCCCTTACTTTGTCTCCGAGGGCTTCTCGCTCCTTTCTCCGCTTCTTCCTGGCGGCCAGCTTCTCCTAGCGGGAGAGGGAGAGAGACCCGTTAGCCAGACCCGTTAGCCAGACCCGCCGCCTCCCCCGCCCTCCGGTAACGGCCGCCGCGCCGGCCTCTCCCCCACCTTCCTCTGCTGCTGCTTCCAGCGCAGGAACATGAAGTGCCGCCGCTGCTTGTTCTTGATCTCGGACACGCTGAAGGTCGGCGGGAAGAGAACCCGCTCCGGGGCCGGCGGCCCGCCATCCCCCGCCGCAGGGCCCGCAGGGCTGCCCCCCCCGCCCGCCATGCTGCCGCCGGGCAGGAACTGACCCCTCACCCTTGACCTCTGCCCCCGCCCGCCGGGAGCGCTCGCGCTGCGCCTGCGCCGGGGCCGCAGGCCGGGGGGCGGGGAGGCGGGGCCTCCCGCCGCGCATGCGCCCAGGGGGCGGCCCTGAGGGACGCGGGCGGCTGGGGGGAGCCAGGCGGCTCCGCGCCTCGGGGCGGCTCCGGTTAAGCCCTTGGGAGAAAGCGGGCGGTGTGAGCCGAGCGCCGCCGTGCCCCGTGCGCCGAGGAGACGTGGCCGGGCCTCGGTGGCGGCCGCTGTACGGCGAGTGGCGAAGGGCCCGGCCCCCCTCCCCCCCCCCGCGCCGTGGCGGTGCGCGCGGCTGGCTGAGGTACCTGCCCAGGCGGCGGCTGCTGCGGGCACCGGCGAAATGGCGGCGCCCATTGCTCAGCAGGCAGCAGAGCTTGAGGTCATGGAGTCACCGAGTCGCTTAGGTTGGAAAGGGTCATCAAGCCCAACCGTTACCCTAACCCTGCCATCCCACCACTAAACCCTGTCCCTGAGCACCTCGTCTGCCTGGCTTTGAATACCTCCAGGAATGGGGATTCGACCCCTTCCCTGGGCAGCCCGTTCCAATGCTTGACAACCCTTTCGGTGAAGAAATTTTTCCTAATTTCCAACCTAAACCTGCCCTGGCGCAACTTGAGGCCATTTCCCCTCGTCCTATCACCTGTTGCTTGGGAGAAGAGTTTCCCCCCCTGTCGGCTCCCCCCTCCTGTCAGGCAGTTGTGGGGAGCGATGAGGGCTCCCCTCAGCCTCCTCCAGGCTGAACACCCCCAGTGCCCTCAGCCGCTCCCCATCAGCCTTGGGCTCCAGACCCCTCACCAGCTTTGTTGCCCTTCTCTGGACATGTTCCAGCAGGAGATAAGATGAGGGTATTTCATACAAATTACTCCTGTCCCATAACTCCTGATCAGGGCTAACTCTCAAAATGGGAAGCTTTGAACACACATGGCACCCTGATGGATTTACATACGTGATGGTGACACTGTGCCCTGCTCGTGTTTTGCCATGTGTGCACGCTTCACATTCAGACATTTGCTCGCAGTGAGGTACATTGCAGGGAGCATCTGCTTAAAAAGAACCATAGGGGGTTTTGGTGGTAATGTTCCTGAAAATTATTCCATTAAAGCCTGCTAAAATGTAGGTTAAAATGAAACAAGAGCCCCTACAACTAAATAAAGAGATTTAACTACTGTAGAGCTAGAAATTCAGTTTTCTGTTCCAGAGCTGATTTTCCAGCTTAGAGGTATGCAAACGATGCTGTATAGTGAAGACTATACTCTGTTTTATGGAAATAGAGTACTTGGGGATTTTGTAGGGGCCTGGGCTAAATTTGAGGCATTTTTTATCTCAGACTGCAAAATTCTGAGCCTCAGCAGGATTGATCAGTTCCATTTGTCCCAAGGACTGTCTCAAAGCGTGGAATATGTCTACTAACTTTATATACAAATACTATTTTGTGTTACTAAGGTTCTCTTACTATAAAAGTGAAAGAGAAATCTGTTAACATAAATGCATGAAGATAATGGAAAAAGACCTAAAATAACCTGAACTCGACAATGTCTCAAACCTACTTCTGTCCTACAAACGAGTTTAACTCTGTAACTCAACTTGCTTTGCTGAGGTTATTTCTACTTAACATAGATGTAAATGAAAGATCAAAGGCCTCATTATGCACAACCCCATATTTTTCTGGCCTCGCTCCCATTTTTGTCAAGAGAAAATATTTCAGCTATCCTTAGTGCCTTAAGGATAAGTAGTTTCCATGGTAATTAAGGTTTGGGGGATTTAGTTGAGAATATGTTAACCAAGGACTTTCTGTAACTTTATCTCACCAGCTGATTCAAATATCAGGGATTGCAAGGGTATCTCTCAAAGTCATTAGGAGAGATTTTCATCACTCTGTTAGCAGAGCTAATAGGGAATTCTGAGCTGTTTGTAGCTTCGGTTTGCAACTGTGTTTCTGTTGGGATCCTTGCAACTGATGTGCAGCATAATTGTGTGAGGCTCACTGAGTGCTTACGTGTGGAAAAAACACATTATCTTCCTCCCTCCCAGCAAGAGCGGGGAGAACCTCCTGATATTATTCAAAGACTTTTCTTCCAGGGACGCACAGGAACAAAATAATGATACACAATAATACAAGAACTTCCTAGGGCAGGGGAGAGGCAATAAAAAGGCACACAGAAACACATTCTGGAATTGGTAAAAATAAGATCACTAACAAGGTACAATTACCACTTCAACAGAAGGCCCAACTAGTAAATGCATGCATAATATTAGTTTAATTTCTTCACAGAGAAGGTCCCAGGGTCTTTTGCTGATTTTAGCTGTGAACTCTGTTCTGTGTAAATAACATTTTAACCAGGATACGCTTTTTTTTTACAACTAACATAGCATTGCCAGGAAACCTTCTTTTGGAAGAAGTTGCTTGGTAAAAAAACAACCAAACAAACAAACCCAGCAACCAAAAAACCTAAATGGAAAGAGCCAGTAGCTTTGATTTGTATAGACCAACAAGTAAGCTCTCCAGTGGAGAGTCATGAATAAAGACATTTATTCCCTGTCAGCACTAAGGAATTTTGGAGGAAACCTTACTGTAATTACCACCGACCCACCTGCAATAGCAGAAGCATCATTTTGAGTTGTATTTATAGAGCACTGGGTTTTTTTGCTGTTCTGTCATTTTAAACTATTGAAAAATACCTTGGGATTAAGTAGGAAGGACAAAAATTCAGCTGGAGAGAGGAAATGTAGTTAGAAAATATTTACGGAAGGACATGCGAAAAGAGGGTAAGCTGCCTCTGGATTCAAGAATTTATTAGAAAGAGAACTGTTGTGGTTTGGTTGTTGTTTTTTTTTAAAAAGTAATAACCAACATTTTGCTGTTTTCCTGTTTTGTTTTTCTTAATTTTATTACCTGCAGGTAGACAGGACATACTACTTGTCTTCAAGATTCATTATCCTGAACAAAATGCTTGAGAAAATGCAGCGCTCCAAACCAAACAAACCATTGTCTGTGTTGGAAGAGAGACATGGCCTGCAGGCTTCTTTCTTTCTTCCTACAGAATACCGTTTTTCAGTATTGAAAAAGAAAACAAAAAGCTGTTGTATATGTTTTTAAAATGGATTCATTATGACTGTAGTTACATTGTCCTGTTAATACGGCAAAGCAATTCCCCTTGGAATCAGTGAGCCAGAATTCTTTGTGGTTGTTGTTGAAACATAACCACCAATTGGTCATAGTAATTTGGAGATCACAAGACTCTTGAGCACAGTTTCTGTAAAGTAATGTCTCGGTTCTAGGGATCCTTGCTGTGTTAGTAGAGTAGAGGACAAGGGAGAAGTGACTGATTTTCCTCTAGGACACCCCCCCCCCCCCCATGTTATCCAGTTGGAAACAGTTATTGTCATGGATCTAAAACTGGTGAGGAGAGGGGAAATACAAGGAACACGAGGTCACAACAAAACATAAGAAGTGAGGTGGCCCAGGGTTCCCTCAAGGGCTAGCTTGGTTGAGGTCCATGTTTATGGCCCTCAAAACCTTCTGCAGGATCCCTAGGCCTCTGAACTTTCTGTTGGCGGTGAAGAACAGATCTAAACTGTAGAAGTTAGTGCTGTGTACAGGTAGTCAAGCTGAGTCAAAGAGGCTCGTACATTTAAACAGCATGAGGCAACACAGAGTGGAAATACGAGTTCACAGAATCACAGAATGGCAGGGGTTGGAAGGGACCTCTGGAGATCATCCAGTCCAACCTTCTTGCTAAAGCAGGTCCACCCAGAGCAGGTTCACAGGACGTCATCCAGGCGGGGTTTGAATATCTCCAGAGAAGGAGACTCCACAACCCCCCTGGGCAGCCTGTTCCAGTGCTCTGTCACCCTCAAAGTAAAGAAGTTCTTCCTCATGTTCAACTGAAACCTCTTCTGCTTCAGTTTGTGCCCATTGCCCTTTGTCCTGTCGTTGGGTACCACTACAAAGAGTCTGGCTCCGTCCTCGTGACATCCATCCTGGAGATATTTGTACATGTTGGTGAGATCCCCTCTCAGTCTTCTCTTCTTCAGGCTGAACAAGCCCAACTCTCTCAGCCTTTCCTCATAGGGGAGATGCTCCAGTCCCCTAATCATCTTTGCTGCATTCCTCTGGACTCTCTCTAGGAGTTCCTCATGTTTCTTGAACCGGGGAGCCCAGAATTGGACACAGTAGTCCAGGTGGGGTCTCACTAGGGCAGAATAGAGGGGGAGAATTGCAGCATGGTTGCACACTGTTGCAGCAGGCATCCTTTGTTCAGCTGCCTGGGGGTGCCTGGCAGGAGCAGACTACTTAACTAAGACAAGCGTACTCTTCTTAGTCTTGCATTCAAAGTTAGTGCTCCCATCCCTTCCCGGTGCTGTGTAGGTAATAAAGTTGTACCCCAAAGGTTTGGTTTTTGTTATACCCCTAAGCACCTCAGTCTTGAGACTGCAGAGTGGTTGGTGCGGCTTTGATCGTGACTGAGCCTTACCAGGCCCCTCAAAATAGATGTTCTTTGCACTCTTGCTTGCAGCCTCTCTGTGGTAGGCATTCTCAGGGATTGTCTAATGGCACTGACTGTGTAGGAAAGTTAGTGATAGTAGCTTTCCTCAGCTGGGAGCTCAGAAGTTAAAGTATTCAGGCTTGATACAGAAGACAGGACTTTCCAGCCTCTGGAGACTGAGAATAACATCTTTCCTTTCAAGGGAACAACCAAACCACAAACCTGCAGGTTTCTCAGAGGTGAGAACTTTCTTCATTCTTCCAACTGAAGCTATTGTGTGCAGAGTAAGATACAGAAAGCGCTGGACCAAATAGCTGCTGGCTGGGGCACTCTCTTCCCAAAAGGAAGGAATATTGGATTCCTGGCCAGGTCTCAATATTCTCCCTGTAGTTTACTTTAAAAAATTACACAGTGAAGCAGAAACAAGCTGTGGAGAACAGGTTGTAACCAGGTTTGATCTCTAGGTGTGTGCCCTCCTCACTGGCCTAAAGAGTCTGGTTCCTCTTAGGCTCCTGGCCTGCTGTTCTGTTGGGCTTTTTGTGCAGTGAAGAAAAGGAAACGTGGGTGGAATACTCAGGGAGTGGTTGGAGATGCTCTGTGTGGCAGGAGAATGGTCTCTCTAACTCAGGAAGGAGTCAAACATGGCCCCACCACACTATGCTGTCCTGTGAAATATGGACATCTATACCATCCCTCTGAGAGACGGCCTGCGCTGTATTTTGTAGAGACCCCAGGCCTGCCATGCTTGTGACGGGTGTACTGTACCAAGCCATCTGGGATCTCTGCTGTAGAAAAGCCTCTTGTTCATCCAGCGAGGCATAAGCACGAAATAAATGCTCAGCTGCTTAGCTCTTTCCAGACTGATCCCAGACTTGGGCATACCCAGAGCTGTTTCTCCAGGAGAGATTTATGTAGGAGAGCAAAGTAAAATTACAAGGTGTCTGTGCAGGAACTGTGTGGGTAGTTTCCAAGATCATCTGTTTGGGACTTACAGGCTTGCATTCCTTAGTGGATCTTGTTTACAGTCTTTAATTTCAGTATTTTCAGTCACCTAGGGCAATCTCTCTAATGGATAAAATGGGGATCATGCTCAATAAAGTTGGGTATTATTTAACATTTCAGGATAAACACTAGATCTCAGTATGTGCTCCCAATGCCTGTCCTCATCCTACTCCACACATCATAATTCAACACAAAAATTAATTCTTTTCACATGCTTTTCTGAGTTACTCTTCTTTACAGTATCTGAGCTGTGTACAAACATTAAGGTGCTTATTAGAAAGAAGGCATTATGTCTATTATACAGATGGGAAAATTAAACAAGCTTGTCAAAACAAAATTTATCAAAAGTATCTATGAATTTAGAATGCCCCGTGTAAGACACCCAAAGCTGGATTTTGAGCATATTTAGCACCATACGTTCAAACCACAACTATGTTCAGTTAGGTTCACAATTAACTTCACCATGCTCGGGATCATTCTAGATGCCAGATTCCAGATATCTCAAGTTGAGCACCCAGCAAATGAGGAATGCCGACTTAGTGCCTGTCCCTGAAATGGCACTGAAGTTTGTTATACTACGGGTGAATAAGGAGACCAAGTGACATTTTCTTAGTCAGTTTTCACTCTGTGATGCCCTTGCTTTTGAGTTTCTTTACGATCTTTGTGCTTTTTATAGCTTTTGTGTAAGCAGTCCTAGGTTTAAGAAAGCAAACAATGGTTAAAAAAAAAAAAGCAAAGGCCCCTCTGAGTAACGGCTTTATCTTCCAGAGTGTTGACACCCCTGCCCTTGGTAGGTATCACACCAGAACTTGCTGAGAGCATGCTGTTACCTCATCTAGGTCATTGATAAGGACATTAAGAGTTTTGGTCCCTGTGTAGGTCCCTGAGGAGCACCACTAGCAACCAGCCACCTTTTTGATGCACTTTGCACTGCTGATCAACACCCGTTGCCCTCCACAGCCCAGCCGTGTGGTACGTTTTTCCACTCCATAGTTCACCAGTTTGACTGTAAGTGTTTAGTGGGAGACCGTGTTGAAGGCCTCTCCAAAGTCACAGTAAACAGCACGCACTGCTCTTCCTCCTCTGCCGAGCCAGTCTTCCCATTGAAGGCTTGCCCTTGGTAAAGCCACATCACACCAGCTGTTCCCAGTCACCTTCGTGTCCCTCGGGTGCTTGGAAAAATGTCTTCCAGGAGTATTTGCTCCACAGGCATCCAGGGGACTGAGGCAAGGCTGACAGACCTGTGGTTTCCTTGCTCTTCCCTCCTGCCCGTCTCGAAGTTGCAGCAGTTCAGCTCATTGTAGCCCCCTCGCTGTGCCCCACGGAGAGCAGCGACTGCTGATGCATTTAAATGTGCCGCGGCTAACATCTTGGAACCTGTGTGTATGTGCATGTGAGAAAGAAAAAGAAGTCAAGCACTCGGAAGCCTGAGAGAGCAAAACGTAAATAATCCAAGGAAAAATGAAGCAAAGGAGAGCAATTTAAAAGTAAGGTATTTTATGTGGTATTCTTGCAAAAAAACCCTTGCAAATGTATTATTTAAAAGCTATAGAAATTCCAGCCTGCTGCATGTGACTGTCCAGCTTTAAAGCTCATTAGAGTTTAAAAAAAATCACTTTACAGCTGTTTTATGTATGGATGTCAACACAATCTTAAACATGTAGTTATAACTGACATTACAATAATTCCTTCCCACAGGACTTATCAAGATGGCATAGCTGGCCATTATCATAATCTGGGCAGATCAGCCTGATGAATACTGGGCGTTTGATTTCCTACAAGTCTGTCAGCACTTCTGGTTAGTAGATTAAAGCTACTAGATAATGCATTAACTGTATGTAAGCCGAAAAAAAAAGGAGTTTGCTGGAGTTTCATATGCCTACTGCAGAAAATTGGAATACTTCCCCAAATAGAAATTCTATAAACAAGAAAAGTGTAATTCAATACATTTAGACTTTTTGAGAAGTTTATCCCACGGAAAAGTACTGAAGAAGCATGTACTGCTTCCAACCTGGTATGTTGCCGAATTCATTTTGCTACTTCTGGAGATCACTATCCTTTTCTAAAGGATTGTCCTGTAAGAGGGAAGGTAGTCAATGGCGACATTTCATCAATGTAGTGGGTATGTAGAAAAACTTGTGTTTCTTGGGGGGGTGTGGTCCTCTCGGTAAGAAGTAATGCCGGTATCTTTCTGCTAGCAGCAATTACATACAGCTTGGGCTACCTTAATAAAGCATTTCTTCACGTACTGAAGAAGGCAGAGTTTACCCAACATTAGAGTATGACTCATTTCTAGCCAGCTATTTTTCAGAATATGCTACCTTGTGTTTTCATTTTATTTATTGACTTCCTGTTATTTTATAGTAAGGAGCATTTGCGCTGTAGTGGAATAATTTCTCTGTAATAAATAGAGATTGGTATAGCAAATAATTTTGCTTCTTTTTCTGCTTGTAGGTTTCCCACAGATACCTAAGAATTTTCTCCTTGTTCAAAATGATTGCAACCTAATTTGTAGGTGTCACCATAGAAATAAGGTAACTATTTTGTTGGAGAGTAAAATACCTCAAGTGAAACTGTTGTTCCCCTTGCAGATCACTCTTAACTCCATGGTATCAACACACATGTTATAACAATTAAGCAAAGTGTGTTGCTTAAATATTCTTCTCTTTTAATATATTTCAGTGTCTGGCTATATTACTCTTTAACTCTTATTAGATACTTTACATTTTAAATTGGGGAAAAAATAGGCCCATTTTTTACTGGGCATTATTAATAAGTCAGAAGTATTTATAAATGGCCAGTAACACATATTAGTTAGTTTACAAATTTGTAAGATAATATTTGCATAAGAAACAGAAGTTGTGAAATTATACATGATAAGGATTTATTCCCCAGTGTTACCAGAATCTTTGGTAAGATGACCTAACTTGAACAACGTGCATTTTACTATAGTTAAGTGCCAGCTAATATTTCTAGGAAAGAAAAATGCAGCTCAGTTATCTGATGCAGGACATCATTATGAAAAGTAGTGATAGAGAAAAGCAATTAAGAACACACAGAAATGCTACCCTTGTGGATAAAGGTGGGGAGCACACCATAGCAAGAGGCATTTTGTTGGTGTCTTGACCTGATACAAATACAAAAACTGGAAAACAAGTTAAACAGAAATTCACGGTTGATTTGGGATCTAGAAACATCAGTG
This sequence comes from Butorides virescens, assembly GCA_017310255.1. Taxonomy (NCBI): domain Eukaryota; kingdom Metazoa; phylum Chordata; class Aves; order Pelecaniformes; family Ardeidae; genus Butorides; species Butorides virescens. The sequence continues at coordinate 148,152 of JADKXX010002126.1, read as the reverse complement.
AATCACATAAGAGCTTACTCACCTGGAATTACATAAGTAAAGTGAATAATTGTAATCATAGAATTCTTCAGTTTAGCAGACAAGTGTTTTAAAAGACAGTGCTTGAAAAGCTGAGCCAAGAGACTTTTCTTTTTTAATTAAAAAAACAAAACCAACCAACCAAAACCCTTAGGCTAACTAAGCCTTGGGGGAAAAAAAAATTTAGATAGATAAGCCTGTGAATTATTCCTTGTCACGGGAAATCTTTAAATCAAGAAAGTGGATTTCTTCCAAAGGGTGTTCTAGCTCCGACAGAAATTATGTAGACGTCACTTGATCTAATTGTCACCTGTACTGTGCAAAATGTCAGGCTGGAGAATCACCATGCTTTCTTCTGGACTGAAAACCTGTGATGCTATGAAACGTCAAAATGGAGTGAAACAAAAAAAACCCTTTAAAATGTTTTGTAAGAATTTTAGAATATCTGCCATAATATTCAGATAGTACCTGCTTAGAGACTTCAATGAATGGATTTTTAAATTAATTTAACAGACATTTTTAGGTACATTACAGGGGTTTTTTACTGTTTGTATTCCTAAATTTTGATGAATAGTCACCAGAATTGCAGCATCTCTTTATTTAAGGCTACCCAGCCCCTTTCCCCTGATAAGATTCTGTTTCCCTTCTTTATTAGCTCATCAAATCTTTTAAGACTGGTATGTCTATGCTGAGATCCACCTCAGGATAACTTTTGGGAAAGTGTATTTCTGTATTTGGTAGTGATCACAAACAACATCAAAAGCAAAATGACTAAAGCTAATAAAAACAAATGCTAATGCAAGAAGTAGTTCCAAAATATTAGACAGATTGGTGGGGTAATTTGGAGATTTATCAGATTTCCTTCTCTTTTATATTATAAGCTCTTGGTGGCAGAACTTTTTTTCTTGTGCGTTGGTAAAATATGAACATGCTTCGGGCGTTTATAAGTGCTAATCACAAAACAACAAAGGTAATGAATATTGTAAGACATTCAGCTGGCAACATGTAATAATCCCAGTGTCAGATAAACTCTTTTTTCCAGTATGCATATGTAGCTCTTATTAATGAAACTCAAGCTGCACCTAATTACTAGTAACAGAAAATCACTGGCGTTTACCTCCCACGTTCAGAGCCACACCTTGCCCTCCAGGAAATCCTGAGAGCTTCCCAAGAACTATCCCTAGCTCTGGCCTAGATTCCAGCCTCTTTTATACCATTTTACAGTAGAAGCCTGTCAGAGCCAATCCTGTCTGGTGCACAGGGTTTGACTGAATGAAGAAATGAAACTCATCATGAAATCTGGTCTTAAGTTAGACCTTTTATTACAGTTGCTCTTTTGCTTGGTCTACATGGTTCAGCAAGTTTGGTGCTCTCCTCAACACAGGCTGACGCTGGAGTCTCTCTCTGTTCCCTGCAGTAGAAGACAGAGGACAGAGTCAAAAGCACCATATCAGTAAAAGTTACCATAAAAGACAATGAGGAAGAATTAGCTAAGATAATATATTCCTTTGTCTGTATTTCCAGTTTGACCATATTTGCCTCCTACTTGGGAAAATACTTTATTTCCTAAATTTGTGTGGGATTACTTATGAAAGAGCACTTACGACATGGTTACCGTTGGCAGGAGAGGGTTAGGCTAAGTGGTTCAATTCTTTTGTTTCACCAGAGGAGTTTTAAACGCATCTGAAAAGAAATTACAGCATTCAGTCTGGTACCAGAATTGTATCCATCAGCTGACGGCGCATCTGGTCATGGCCTCTGCAATTCAACTTCAAATGGAAACGTGCAGTACTAGTGCCAGTATGGGATTCAGGAGACCCCTCCTGTCCTCAGTCTCCTTCTTCACAAATACTTCGTGGTAACCTCCGCTAAGTCCCTTTGTGCCTTATGCTTCTAAAAATTAGTGTGAAATATTTTTTGCCTTATACAGATAAATAAGCATAACATGTTTTCTAGAAAGAAGAACAAGGCCCCAGCAAATCTCACAGGGAGTCTTCCCCTAGGAAGCAGAGTCACTGAAAAGGAATTGGAGACTAATAGACCACAATCACTACTTCTCTGACAGGGTGACTAGAATGGGAAATCTAACTCTTGAGTGCCCAAGGAGGTAAATATTGAGAAAGAATAGAGAAGTTCATACTTCCTCTGTATCTGGCACTGATGCAAGGCAAATTGGAATGTTGTACATGGGGGTTGTGTCCTAAATTCAAAAAGAGTGGTGAAAAATTAGAGGGATTTCATAGAATAGACATGAGACATGATTAAAGGATTAGGACACTCTCCTTCTAACGTGGGGCTCAAGGAGTTCCACCTATTAAGTTTTTGGCTTAGAGAAAGTTAATAGGGGCCCTTTATGTACCTTTCTATGTAGTAAATATCCCTTTAAAAATACATGGCTTAGCTCTCACAGTCAGAGATCCAAGACCTGCAATGTTAATTTAGAGCTACCCATAATTAACCATGGAGAGGGTTACCAAGAATTATGGTAACTATTCTGTTGATATTTATATCAAGATATGATGTTTCCCCCTTAAAACGATACAATCTCATTCAAACAGGAATTAATTCAGGGAAATCTGCTCTCCATTATACAGGAAGTCAGACTAGAAGATCACACAGGTCACTTCAGGCTTTCTAACCTGTTAATTAAATAGTTTATATAAGTTCAGTTTAATTGGTTCCGTGATTTTTAATAAACAGTATTTTTAATGTTTCATGTTTGACTGCAGCCTCACCTAATCTCAGGTATTTCTTACTGTATGTGGGTGGTGGGACTTTGTCATCCTACCGGCACCTCCACCTTCATCCTTAAGGGTTGCATCATTATCTTGTTACACAACCTGCAGGGTTGATATTGTTGATACGATGCCAACCACAGAATCATTGAGAGATGGAGTGATGGTGTTGCTGGAGAACCCAACAAAACTGCTCTTGCACACAAGTTTTTTTTGTCAAGACCAAGTTCTGTTGTACTTTTTAAAAACTTAACTAGAATATACTGCTTAGATGATGGTAGTCTCTTTGCAGGTCTCTGTTGAGGATTTTTAACATGTCATTCTAGATTTTTTTACAACTAAATGTATAATTTCCCAGGCTTTTATCCAGGCTGAGGCTGATATTTAAAATTTTGTTCTCACTTGTTCATTCAGCTGTATTTTGCTTGGTAGTCCTGGGAACAGCCTGCCACCCTGAGAAGGACGAACCACAGCCATGCTGTTGGCCATGCTGTTGTTTCTCTGGGCATCCCTCCAGCTTTGCAGGGAGAGCAGCCTGTCCTTAACACCATCTCTTGAGGAAGCAGCCCATCTCTTTTTGGGGACACAATGATTTGCTTTCCTTTGGGTTCAAGATCGTTCATTCCATTATGCCTGTTGGCAGAAATTAAATAAGGTAATTTTGTTGTTTCAGGCAAGATGTCAGTCTGGTACCCTCACCTACAGGCTGTGTTGGTAGGTATTATCCTGCCCTAGGAAGAGGCAGGCACTCCATGGCTCTCTGCCGTTCAAAACTCTTCATGTTTGCATCGATAAATTGTTTCCATTTTTTCTCATTTCAAAAAGCAAGGTGCAGCAGATAACCCTCTTCACTCTTTTTGTTGTCCCACATTTTGGCGCTGGTTACTCTCCTGTTAGCTTCCTACTTCTTACATTTCCAAGAATTTTTAACAATCACCACCTAAAACTTCAATGCTACTGGATGTTCCAGAGTATTCTCAAACCAAGCTTCCACCTACTTGTGATTTGGGAAAGACATTACATATGTATAGTACTAGCAGAGGACTGTGTGGCAGAAACCAAACTATGTACTCAGGGTGAAAAGCATTTCCACAGGTTTTAAAAGCTTTGTTACTAGGTAAGGGCTTAGCATGAAGCCAGGATAATCTTGCAACTAGCAATATATTCAACTCAGAAAAATTGTTTAGGAGCAGAACTCACTGTATTATACCGGAAGGGAACACGCAGAAGGAAGGAAATAAGCGGTTTGAGTCTGTTAGTAGTAAATACTCTTTATCCCTCCACCCATAGGCATACATCTTATTTGTACAACTACTACATGTCCTAGACCAAACGTGAGAACCATAATACTTCAGGGAGCTGAACATACGAAACTCCCATGACAGAATTAGGTTCTGGGACGGAGCTGGCTAATGAGCATGATTAATACCAGAAGATTATACACTTAATAAAAAGGATTAAAAACCAGCAAACCCCCTACCCATTATCTGAGAAAGCTGTAGGCTTTGTACACGAAAGGAAAGGTGGTCCAGTTGTAAAGGATAGCCATACACAGGCCAAACCAAAGCTGCACAAACAGATGTAGTTCTATATTTCCTCACTTCTGAATGTTTTATTTTACAGTATTAGAGCTCTTCAGTTCTAGGTTCCTCTTTATATATGCTATGTTTGTACATCCATATGCAAGACTTACTGGAATCCTTTTCAGTACGAAGCCACCTGGGACACGGTGCTATGGGATTTTGGAGTAAAAGGAACCCAAGGATCTGCTCTGGTAGAAATGCTTTCTTTTCAGTCCAAGAGTTGATTTTTTAAATAAGCCTAAAGAAGAAAAAAACCACAAGCTGGGGTTATGGCAAAGTAAGCCGGGGCATCTGATACCTGCAATGGGGGAAATGGCTGAGCTGCACGGAAGGGCAATCACTTGGCAAAGTCTGGGGCATCTGCAGTGACAACGTCCCACTGGGAAGGCTCAAAACAGAAAATTCAAAGCAGTAACAGATACAAAACTGTATCAGCGAGGAAAGAAATAGCATGGGGCTTTTTTCTTTAAGAACAAAAACATGACTTCTAATTGAGAATTGAGAAAAGTGTCTATGTGAAATATTTTAAAGGCTTATGGCTTTGAATGCATTAGGTCTAATTTCCAAGGCTGTTGAGAATTTGCCAATTGCATCATTTTCAGCTGTAATTATGAGAGATTACTGCCAGAAAAGCTGACTTTCATTTTTGAAGCCCAATCCTGAGGAGATACTGGAAAACCGGGACACACCCTCAGTATTTCTGATCATCCTTTAACAGTTTCTTCTGATGGAGTAATACTGGTAACATAATAGCTTTGCTAGAGAGCTTTTGAAAACTGGTCTCTCAAGCTTAGAAAATCTGTGTAAAGAAAGTAATAGTTATCATTCAAACTTGACGCCAGGCTCTAATTATTACTTCAAACACAATAAGAACACAGCATCAACAGGATTTTTTTTTTTTTTTGGATCTCTTTGGTACACTGTCGTAGCCACACCTACATCCTCTTAGAAGAAACACAGTTCTCTTCCCCTGAACACTTTGTACAAATACGTATTAATCTGCGCAGCGCATTCATGAATTTTCCCAGAGTTTAGCTCTTCTAGCTTCTACTCGGTTGATCTTCTTGCCGTGCTTCATACAACACGACATTTAAATTACACTAGACTTCCTTCAGGTGCTGTTAGCCCTTGAAATTCCCCCAGCGCAGGGAAGACACCGTGCTTGTGGTGTACATGGTAAGGGCCACGGTGCTGCTCAGTCTTGCTTTGCCTTTACCACCGCGGTTTGACTAATCTAATCAAACTGCTTGGGCTCGGCAGCGTTACGTTTAAGAGTGTCACTTGATCCCCCAGAGCCCTGGGCTCATATACCCAGAGAAGGCAGGGACCATGAAATAAAGATTAGTTTCTTATCTGCAGCACTGTGTTTCACCTTTATTGCACTATCTGTCTAGCTGACAGTCAGTTTAGTTGGACTGCGAAGCGAAGCCCACAAACTCAAATAGCTTTACTCTATGATTTTCCAAGCAGCCAAGCCACACGCTTCATTCCTCATTTCTTAGACTGATTGTGTGCATGCTGGTTGTTAAAAGTGACGGCACTGGAAGCCAAAGGAATTTAGCATTAAAGAAATACCGCGTTTTATTGAAAAAAATACCGAAACCATAAGTTCTGTGTTCCTGCAGGATCCTGAGCAATGCGCTCACTCTCAAAAAACCCCACAAAACTCCAACGGTATGTTTTGACATACAGTATAGGTCTGACTTGCAAAAAGCACAGGTTTTGAAATTTCCCTATAGTTTTCCAGGAGAGGCACAGGCTTCCTTAAGAAATTTAATGTATGGAAAATATTCGTGAACTTGTATTTTGTAGCCATATTTGTGGCATTCTTAAAGGTTATCTGTAGACCTCTCTACACCCAGGGATTGAAAATCATTGCCATATAGTACACAGACATGTTAACACATGGTAAACGTATTTCTTTTAAAGGGGCTTTTCTGAAAATATTTGTCTTTTTTTTTTTTTTTTTTTTTTTTTTTTGTGGCCTGCAATGGCCGAGTGGTGCAGATCCCATATGAAATATAATTTGAAATTAATGAGGAAGCCTTAGTCAGGGTACACACTCCCATGGAACATTTTCCTGAAACACCTACCATTATTCGGAATTTGGGTTTATTTGAAAGGGTCTATGTTGTCAGACTTATTTTGGTGACCGATAATGAAGGACAGAGGGAGACTTTTTCTTAATGAGCTAAAGTAGGACTACGAGGAGCTGTGTGTTTGTGGGGCAGATGAACTCACCCATCAAGAGTGTAACAACCTCTCCGGGTTGTACATTAAGCACATTATCATACAGTGACTTGATACCGTGTCTTATTATGCAATCCCGGGAGTGGAAAAAGCGTAGGGAGTCATCCAAAGGAAAGAGAGGGAAAATAATTCTGCTGTTAGCAGAAGAATGGTACCTCTGTTCTTTTAATTCCTCCTTTGCTCTATGGTGCCAGCACCAAAACAAGACGTGCAGAGGTGCTTGGGAATGAGTTTCCTCCTCTTGGCTTTCCCACGTTGGTTTTTCACAGCATTTAGCAGGCAGAGCGCACCCAGGCTGTGTTATTGGTCCTTGAGGGAGATCTCGAATCTCTGTGGAGAAGAAAAGATTCCTTCTATCCACACTGCTCACCTTCCACAGTGCTAACAACACAAGGTAGGACTGAGGAGATACAGCTTTCACTCTTCATTCTGCCAGAGACAGGCTTTGAAAGAATATCTTAAATTACTGAGATGTTAAAAAAAAACCAAACCAAACCACATCTAAAGCTGGGGATATCACTTCTTCCTGATTCGGGCCCTGAAAGTAAAGGCAAGAGAGACACTGCTCACCAGGAGGATGTTCATCTGCCCCAGCTCCTGCATGGTCCTGCCTCTTCTGTCAAAGAAACTGCCCACGCACGTGGCCTCTCCGACACCGGCCCGAACAGCCACCCTGGCAGCGCCGGGGACAGGCTACGCACAAGCTAGGGATGCAAAACTCCTGCTGGGGACATGTCCTCCCTGTGGGGACCACACTACTGTCCTCTAAGCACGGTTTGTGTCATAGACCACGAAAGGTTCAGATTTTATCCTTCAGGTTTTGTGGGTGATTCCCCCGTCTTTGAAGTTCTGTTCCCACTGAAGATGAAGGCAAATTCCCACTGATGTTAATGGGGCTAGGATGTCTCCTGGTCTCTATTTTTGCTGCTGTTTCCTTTGTTGCAGTAGGCCTATTCCTTTATTAAAGCTTTTGCCTGGGGGAAAAAGAAAAGCCATGTTACTAAATAAATTATGAAATATTTACACTCATGAAGCCAACCCCTTATGCCTAGCTCCTCCTCTGATATTAAGATGACACTTTTTATAGAGCTACAGCTTCTATACTGCCATTATTCCTCTGTCGGATCCAAGACTGGGAGGTGACAAAACAGCAGGACACCATGAGCCAAGTGACAGTAAGTAATATCTAGGAATGCTTGCCGATTTTGACTCAGTGCACTGAGAAACAACTATGTCAGGCCGGTGGTGGTTTGCTTAGTGCTGGAGAGCAAAGTAAGATCAGAGAGGAAACCGAAGAAGACATAAAACTAAGCTTGATTTTTTTACCTGAGACTAGAAGGCCCTACGTTGTAGATACATCCATAAGAAAAATCCCGAGTGAAGTGTTAAAGGCATCAGTTTGTTTATCGCGATTTGTGTTCTGTTTATATTCTTTTGTATTTGTATTTACTTTTTTGCCTGCAGTTCTCTCGATGCCACAGGAATGAATGAAGCTAGCATTAGTGTCATGATCCGTAATGAAATGATCTGCAGTTACTCTTGTGAATGTTCCGCAGCTCTTGTTTTCATTGTATTTTTGTGTTGGCTTTAAAGCTCAGTAGTAGCTTCCTTCTTTTAGAAAAAAAAGGTTTAGCATATTGTTCAGATACGTGTGGTTCAAACTTTTTAGCTTAGCTTTTGAAATTCACCCTCCTGCTTTTACATATTTTAATGCTTTTGACTTTGCCTTGCCCCACCTCTTGTAGGTTTGGTAACAGGCAGGTAGCAACTTTCTCTCTGGGTGTTGGTTGGGTTGGTTTTGGGTTTTGTTTTTTTTTTAAATACTCGGCTAAGTCACTTCAGTTTATGCCTTTCATTTTTATCTCTCTGTGGCATAGCCTATGGAGGCTCTATCTGTAAAATGGATAAATGTTAAGTAACTATCACAGCAAATGAAACATCCTGTTAACTGGAATTCTGCACGGTTAACTCCTGATGGTTCCCAGTCACCAGGGTCTCTGACCTCCCTGGTGTCACTCATCCTAATTTTGCTTCTGCTCTTCCCTGGCTTTTTCTCCCTTGCTCACCTTCAGTTGTCATGTTCCATCTTCTCCATGTCTCCTGCAAGCTCTCTTTGCTCCCATTTCTCTGGTTCTTCACAGCTTTTGGCAGCAAAGAGGAGGGCAGGCTGGCGGGTGGCTGGGAACACGACCGTACTGATTGTCCCCGTTTGCTGCTCAGCGTTCCTGCCACGGCCTTTCCTTGCAAAATGTCCCATGCAAAATTGTCAGTTCGCTCGTTCTCGCCCTGAATTTCATGAAATAAATATTTGGAGTGGTTAGAAAGCAAGAGGGGAAAAGATCCAGATTTCCTTCACACAGTGCCTAGGGTTTACAAGGTCAATGTGTGGTATGGAGCAGCTTTCAGAGCAGGGACGGAAACAGTTCCCAAATCATGGACTGAGCTGGGCATTTTTAATCCTCAACACGAAGCGGTGGACAGTGCTGCTGAGCATACTCATGCCACTGCAAAACCACATTTTTAAAACTGCACTATAGCAAGAGAAATACTGATTTTTTTGTTGTTGTTGTTTTTTGGCTGGCAGAATCTTAGCCCAGAAAGGAAACCTGAAAAGAGACAGACACGGAAAACCCTTGGAGCTAAATATTCTCACACTTTAGAAAGTCAGAAGTAAGGACCAAAAAGATGATACGACTTCTGATGATACAGCTTTTAGTGAGCTTTTGGCAGGTTTGGGAATGTAATGGGGAAACTGTGTACTGCTGTAATGTGACATGCTCGTCTGCGGGCATTAATACACGTGAAGACAGACTTTGGGGTTACTGTATTGTGATGCACAACCGTGTGGCTAGTTTGCGTGCAAAATTTCTATGATGAATAAATTAGGCAATGCTGGTTCAAGTGTCCTACAGTGAACCACTTGTAGCAATCACCAGCGCTCCAGCAGGCAACATTAATTACTATGCTCTGTGCTGGTAAAGCTTTGAATATTTGAATATCAGTTTGGAGTTCCCAAGCTGCAAAGAGATCAAAGGAGGGGAAGGATGTTCCTTACTTTCATCCCTCTTGCAGGAGAATCAGAATAGTCACCAGATGCCTCGTGTGGAAATGCAAAACAGGCTCAGCTGAAAAAAAAATAAAATCAAGAGGATTTACTAAAATCACTTGAGTAAAAGTGTAACACAGCTGTTTATAAAAAGCAAGATATATTTTTTCAAGTCCTAAAGTTTCGTATTTAACAGTTTGAGTAGAATGAACATATCAAATATGCATAGAATAGCATACTCTTAATACTGGCATAAATAAGTTAAAAAACCATAAAGATAAGCGTACAATGGGCCTACATTAAAAAAAAAAATATATATTATGAGCTAGGTCCTGTCTGAGGCCAAGATCTGAAAGTGCTACAACTGATTTCTGAGTTCATACGCAGCTTCTTTTACTGCATTCGTGCCAAATTCATAAGGATTATGAGAAAACTCAGCAGATCAGGCCTTTAATCGGGTATCTCCAATCTAAATAGAAAAGTGTCAGATACGGCTGAGCTACTCAGGGTATCTAACACTGATACTGATATCCTAGCTCTCTGCCTTGCACTACGAAGAATTTATTCCTTGCTACAAGGGGGGGGGGGGAAGTTACCAACACTTTGCCTAACAAATTTCTATTAATCTCCATTCTCATTCTTAAATTCCTGTCTTTTTAAGAAATCTCTTGTGAAATTAAAGAGGTGCATCATATTCTTGCATCACATTCTGAGCACAGTTAGGCTTTGGCTTCCACCGAGCTTTTCGGAGACGCTGCCAGCACTACTCTGTGTTCTGAACGTTTTACCCAGGGCATAGGCAGCTTACACGTGCTGCAGCAATGACTATGCTAAGTACCCAGTGATGTATTTTTTCCCAGAAACTGAAAATAAAGGTATAAAAGAGATCCACACAATAATTTATGGGCGTTAACCTATGGGTGTAAGTTTCTCTGGGGCTAATTATGTGACTACGCTAATAACGCCAAGGATGCTTTGATACATGAATGCGGATTCTCGCAACGATGTTCTCGAGCATTGCATTACTGTCAGGAGTCAGCAGTGTATATATTTAAACAGGAGAGAGGGATGAGAGAGGCCCAGATGCCTTTGCAAACAATAGCCCTCTCCCGAGGAAGCCCGGGTTGACACAGGCGCTTACGTTAGGTGTCTTTACTGGAAACTTCCCATTTTGAGAGCAGGAAACTACACAAAGTCTGCTGGGAGGGGAGCAGCCGTGTGGTTTGCGAGGGCAGCTGGAAGAAGGGGCAATACCGACAGCGAAGCCGTCAAAACCTCCGGGGCTTTGCAGGACTTTGGTACTTTCAAAAAGCACAAGTGAGCACGCTTTGAAGCAGGCTTTTGTGCAGAAATACACCCGGGAAGCTCCGCGACAAGTCCAAGCGCCAGGCCGTTAGCAAGCCGCGGAGAAGGGAAGGTTCCCAGCTCAGCCGGAGAAATTTCTCCCAGAGCTTCCCTTGACGTGCTGGCAGATGGCTGGCATGGAGCCCCAGGTGTCCTTGAGAAATCCTCCACTACGTTGCTCATCGCTCCCGTCACGAGGGCTCAGTAGGTTGGCAGTCGCTGTGGGGACACCAGAAGCAACCCCACCATCAAGGCTGCCCTCTGAAGTGGGCTCGGGCTGCAACGCCTGTGCCTGCTTTCCAGTATGGTAATTGCCCAGCTGGAATTATACTTCACACAGTTAGAGTTTTTACGCCTTTAAAAAAAAAAAAAAAATATATATATATATTTAGCATTTCTTCTAGTGAGGCTAGTGTCTAATCCTTTGAGCTCTTGCATTAAGCCTGTGTAAAATTGCACTCTTCCAACACAGCAAACCACTACCTTAATGATCCACAACTACCGGTGTTACAGAAGCATCCATGGGGATGAAGGGGTTTACAGAAAAATCATCAGGGTTTTTTTTGGAGTAGTGACAGGGAGACAGAGCTGTGCCCTTGCTCTGGGATGGCAGTGGAGGGGGTTGGAGATGTCCTGGGGGGGTGGGCAAGTGGCAGGCATGTATTTGGGAGGCCGTATTGGCATTTCTTGCCCCTTGCAAGCTTTCAGGCGTGCTGGGACCGAGCCTTGGCTTGTGGAAATGATTACAAGGCAATTTATACCAAACAACAATCCCTACTCTTGTGTTTGTTACAAACTTGGCCGCAGTACAGTAATGTTTAGTGGATTAATAATGTCTGCTTTTGGCCTCTCCTACTCCCTCGGCAAACAATTTCCATGTATAATATGTGTTCTCATTTAGTCGAGCTAGAACAGAGCTCAAGGGTCAGAATAGCCATACCTGCACGCTGAGGAGAAGAGACTCTGGGTTTCCAGGCGAGAGACCAGCTTTCTCCCCTCTCCGTGCCAGGGTCCAAGACTTCTGCCCTTTGGGAGGATCAGCTTGGCAGGGCAGGTCTCCCTGAAACGGCAGCGGGGGCAGCGCCAGACGTCCCCTTCCACAGGAGGAGGTCTGGCCGGTCGAAAGGGTGGCAGTGGGCAGCAAAGGCAGCACACAGTCACTGGGACTGGCAGATATTTGTTGAGCGTTTGGCATTTTGAAAAAGAAGAGAACATTTTAAAATTAAAAAGTCTATGAATATACATATATATATAAACCATGCAAAAGTAAGTATTTCACACCAACAACTGATCCCAGCGCATGCTGGGAAGGCGTACAAGGTTGAGTAGGTGGCGTGTGGTCTTGCCTTTGTACCAGGAGCCTGAGAGTTACAAACCCTTTAAAAACCTGTATGGTTTATCTTGTTGATTATCAGCCTCTTTCGGGAAACAAAGCGCCTGCCCATGTTTCATAACGTGTGTAGTAGAAATACCAGGATATGCAAATATGGAAGTTACACAACGAAAGCAAAACTGAATTAAGACTGGTTACGGTAAAAAAACGAGAGAACCAGAACTGCAGCCTTTTTATTGCTACACCACTGAATGAGTGTGCGCACCACCGGGTTATTGAGGTGTTTGTAACGTTGTACGGTACAGCTGCTCCTCTCCTCTTCCCACTGCCCTTTACGCCTCTTCAGTAACAGCTAAACCAGAGGCTACCAGCCTTGGGATAACGCTGTGAGTAGTCTTGGGAAGCTTTAGGATGGCTATCGATCCATCGGCTAATTGGCAATGGGCGCTTAGCGTCAAGCGAGGGGCTGTTGACTTTCAGCCCGGAGCGCCGGGCTGCGGCGACACCGTTGCGGCAGCCGGTGGATGGATTTGCTGTTGAACTCCGTGACCCAAATGCTGTGGCATAAGACAGACGGGTTGTGTCCCAGGTCCGGGTACCCTCTGATGCACCACGGTGAACCTCACTGGCAGCGGCTCCGTGAAGGATTTCTTGCCCGTCCTGTACACTGAGGTGATGCATGGGCAAGGCGTAAGAGTTCAGACAGGTTAGGTTAGCATCGGCCATGGAAAGGTGGACAAGAGAAATAGGAATTTTATCTTGGCTTATCTGAGCGATGCTCTGCCACCCCACTGCTCAGCCTGCCGTGTCACTGGCAATTTTCACCGCCGCAAATAGGTGTTGCTTGACCGCAGCTCGTAAACCAACGACAAGTAGATACGTAAAACAATTTGACAAGCATCAAAAAACCCCCATTATCAAGCAAAGTATTTCTCAAATGTTATTTAGTCACATGAAGGGAAAAGAAAAGCCCTGTTTTGTGCAGAATATTCAAACTATTGACATTACATTCACTGAGCTACGAGACTCGGGTTTGCCTTCACTCCAGATCGACTAAACATAAAGTCCATCCCTGGACAATTCTCCTCATTAAGTAGGCCAGATACATTACTTTTATTTCTTCAAGAACCACGCACCAATGTTTTCTGAAATTAATTTGTTTGGTACTTCGTACACTTTGTTGTTTGCCTCATTTTTCAGGGTGAAAAGGGAAGGAAATCGTCAACGACAGCTTGTGGTTGTGGGGCATTTCTTTATACCTGCTTCCTTTAAAGACACTGGTGTAGAGAATCAGTGGTATGGACTAGGAACACAGCAAAACAGGAATACTAGCAGGACAGCCAGCTCTTCAGACGGGAATTTATATTAGTAATTCAGAATAAAAACATTACAAGTGAGATATAACCCTATAAATCTACTTAGGGACATATTAAATACCGACATGCTTTTGATATCCAAACCCAAGAGCGTTTCAGGATTTTGCAAATTAACTTTGTCTCTATAGCAAGTCCATGCAAACTTCAGGTCCTCAGCCCAAGACTGGAGGTATTGAGAATTAACAGCCACGCTTGTTGTAGTGGGAAAATGTAGGTGAAATAACGTCTTCCTCCAAATATTTTCTTCCTTCTTCTTTTTAATTTTTTTCCCTAGTTGCTTCAGTTTTTCTTCTGGCAGCTATAAAACATTGTAACCAACCACAAATAACTATAAAGATGGAAGAGGGAGGCTGTAAACAGACCATTTTCACTCTTAATTTATTTTGCTTATTCATATTTTGGACATGTTTATTTGTTTATAAGATCGCAGTGCATGAATAAAAGCGCTAGAAATACTCCCAAGGCACTGGTTACAAATGATTTAAAGCTCATTTCTTCTCTAAAAATTAATCATGTAAAAACGAAGCCTTCCTGTCCACAGATCTACTCATCTCCCTGTCTGTATCCAATTATGCCAGCTCGTTAAGAGATTCACCCCAAACCGAGCCGAAATGCTGTGACCGATCGCAGCAGCGCCTGGAACGTGGGGTGATTTTGAAGCATTTTGGGGTCCTTTTCTCCCGTGAACTGCCCAGCCCAGCTAACGGGATGGGTTTCTGTTGTTCCTCCCATGCTGGGTCCAGCATCGCTCCCAAGTTCCCCCGGAGACACTGGCGCGGTTGCTGCCGCCTCCCGCAGCAGCGCCTCGGCCGGGCGCCGAGGAGGGAGCCGAGGGGGGCTCAGCACACGCAGAGCCTGGCGGTCCAGCACCCAGAGAAAAAACCAGCCATCATTTACCTGCAAACCTCCCGCTGTTACAGCTTACGAGGCGAAGGTCTAACACATCAGGCGACTCTCAGGGCCATTTTTCAGAGTGGAAATACGGTTTAAGGGAGATGTTTCCTACGCTTTCTATATAACGAGGGGCTGTGCTGTTGGGAGGAATGGTTGGTTATATCAGCGTGGAAGCACCAGCGCAACTTTCGTAGTGGATTATCAAATGTCTGAAGGCTTTGTAGATGTGTTCGTTCTGCGTACAGATGAACCCACCACTTCTCCAAGCTTGCTCAGCAGCCCGGTTTAAGTCTCCGATGCAAGTCCACTGATCTTTGTATTCCCTTGAAACAGCCCATTTGGCATGGTCATCAAGGGAATGAAAGGTGGAATTCAATGGAGTCCCTATTAGGTTTATGTTGTAGACGTGGTAGTTGAGAGAGCAATTCGAGGGAAGTTTTTGCCCGGAACGCCGCCAGGATTCAGCCAACAAATCAGTCTTCAGTTCCTGAGCCACCCAGGCCACGTAGATATCTGTGGAATAACACAGGGGGTGGGAAATCAGTCTTTCAGGTTCCTTCATTTAAGAGGAGACTGAAAAGCATCGCCTAAACTGGGCTCGTTTCATTCCAATGCATAAAATGGGGCAGAAGGGATTTTGCCCCCTCCCCTTATTTTGACTTGTGTTTCAGAAGTTCAGTTCTAGTTTTCCTCCTTCTCCTGGAAAACCCATTACAAACAACTGGCAGGAAAAAAAGGAAAGGAAAAAAAATTTCAAGCCTTCTCGATAATGAAAAAAAAGCAGTTTTCACAGAATCATAGAATGGTTTGGGTTGGAAGGGACCCCTAGAGGTCATCTAGTCCAACCCCCCTGCAGTGAGCAGGGACACCGCTAACTAGATCAGGTTGTTACTGTTGAATAGCAGGAAATAAACTTTCTGAAAATCCCAGTATTGAACACCTTCAGAAGGTGTTTGAAGGACCAGACAGCTTTTTGTCTTGTGAGGCAGAGAGAATATTATACCGGGACACCTTGCTCAGCCCTCTGTTACATTTACTTCTGAAGCTGAAGTTCATTTTCCCCTCAAAGAAAATACTAATTGGCAAAGAATTTATTAATCACTTACTACTTGCTTGAGAACGTGTGATAGAACGAGCAACAGCCTCTCTTACCATCTATGTACAAGTGCGACTTCGCAAAGTGGAGAAAGGTTTCCCCGTGAGCCGACTGGAGTTTGGAGAGGTGGCGCAAGGGGACCGAGGGCAGCCTGGACCCTGCACAGAGCTTCTGCAGATTTGGGAGATCAGCTTGGAAGATGTTAGGGATGGAACAGCTGTAGATGCCTGGGTTGTAGCTCAGCATCTGTTGGTCTGAGAAAAACCCAAAGAAACGAACACAGGCAGAATTAAAATGGGTTAAAGCAAAGGAATCGAGACAGCAAAGTTCTGCCTTGGAAAGGAAACCTAAATCCTTCTAAATCTTCACAGCCTATCTCCTGGAGGAGTTCAGTGTCAAAGTATCTTATTTTAGCAATCAAACCCATGCTTAATTGCTTTGTATTCTGACTGCCCCGGCAGCACGTAGACCGGCTGGGAGGGCATGCTCAGGTTTTTTCCACTTCCACCTCATCATTCCTACCAGAACTGTTAACCAGCACTCTCAGGCCACCACTGCTTCCACCCGTGCTCATCTTCAAGCCTCTAAGCACACAGTGCTCCAACGACACCGTGAATTCAAGCCTGCCCATATTTACAGGACTAGTTTCCAGCCAGTTACGGTTGCCAAGCCAAATGCAAACAGAAGAGCTGCCAAAGACTCTAGTTTGGTTTTAGGGAGGACAGAGCTTGACTTTTAGCATCTGGATTGAATTAGCAGAAGAAAATTACTTTTCTGTACTGTGAGCAGCTTAACTATAGATGTCCTTGCCACAGATACGGTAAAGAGCAAGGGAACAAATGGGCTCATTAGATGAGTTCATGGAAGACCAGTCCATCAGGAACTTTCCAGTCTTTCCGGCTCAGGAAACCCCTGAACCACAGATTACCAGAAGCTGGGAGGATGGAGCAGGAAAGGCATTACTGTATGCCTCATTTTCTTGTCCTCCTTCCCTAAGCACATGTGTAGATGTGCTTCCACAACCAGGAACCGGGTGGAGATAGCTCTGGGGTGTGGCCAGCCTGGCCATGAGCACAGCTGACAAGTTTCATTAATATCATTTGAGTCTTGGAACTAAGAAAAAGAGTGAAAAACAGTGTGAAAAGGTGTTAAGGAACATACCAATAAGATTTCTTATAAAGCCTTTTGATAGTCCCTTTTCAGGATTCTAGTACCATGTATCACTGTCAGATTGTTCTGAATCTTATGGGTATAGATTTCATTGGGGTTTTTTTATTTTTAGTATTGGTATTTTCTCTGGCAAAAGGTACCTGGGGAAATTCTGGGTGATATCTATTCCATACTATATATTTCTGACATGTCAAGGCTACTACTCCAGCTCAAGCAGTGGTTGCCTTCCATTTTTAGAACTGCAGGCGATTGCAGCTGAACGAGCTATTACTGTTAAAAATTATTAACCTTATATTTCCAAAGCATTTTGTATGCGTGGACTGAGTTTACCCTTGGTACGCACTTGTCACTATTATTATCCCAATCGTCCCTATGGGGTGATGGAGACAGCGTGGAAGAGCGTATTTCCCACATTCACACGGGAAATCATTGGATAAATATAACCGAAGCCAAGAATGCTCTTTCCAGGCCCCCAGGTTTCCCAGTCTGACAACAAAGGACAAGAAGCAGCAATTTTTGAGGGAAAGCCTCAGGGACAGCAGTCGGGGAGGGAGGCACAGGGCGAAGCTCTTCATACCGATTTCTGTGAACTGGTCATATTTGAAGGTTATACAGATGGCCGTCTGTCCGTAGGACTCCCCGGTAGCTGGATACCCATAACCATCCTCAGGGACGGGAGGGAACAGGGGCACGCTGTGAATCACCCAGAAGCCTTGTGATTTGTCCAAGAGCAGAAATCCTGTCAGAGAAAAGTTATTGCAAATGAATTAAGGGGGGGAAAGCCCTGAGATGATACAGCTGCGTCCTACTTTGGATTTGCTGCTGTGGACACCGCACTTCAGTGGGTTAATGTCTACAGTAAACTGTCTCTAGAGTAGACGAATAGATTATAGGAGACACTAATATTGTATTAAAATCGCATGAATTCTCTCCTGCGTAGCCTAACTCAAGCTGTCACCACTTCTCTTTTGGGGAAAAAGAAAGAAAACCTTTTCAAACCCTTTTTTCTTTCTCTGTTCAAATGTTATCTTCAAAAAATCTGACGATTTAGTGGCTGTGACCCTCTCTCCATTGCTCATTTTCCTTCCCTTCGTATATTCATTGCGTAAGGGGAAATAGACTCTGTCAACACCATGCCTTCTTCCCCAGACCGAATTCTCCATGGGGAAGCAGGAGGCAGAGGGGCCATGCCTCCCCCTGCCGCAGGGCGCTCCGGGGGGAGCACGGCTCCCCAGCCATCCCCATCACCGCAGCCTGGCAATACAGCCCTGCAAAACACCTCCACCCCAGAGGCAGGCTGGGCAAACCCCCCCAGCCTCCTCAAGGAGACATTCAGACCTCCGCTGAAGACCTCCACTTATTTGAAGTCTTGCTTTACTTTAACAGGGTACTTCAGTGCTTCTGTGATCTTGGGAGCAGTTTCTTGCCCCAGAGAGAGAGAGTTGGGGGGGGGCGGTTATGTTTAGGATGCCTTGCCCTTCACACCCTGGACTGCTGTTGCCATTAGGCTCAGGACGATGTGGTCTGTACTCACTGAAAGGAGCTATATGAGTTTCAACTCTTGAAATCAGAGGGCCCATAAGCCCGGAGAGTTCTTCAAGACAGCACAGGCATGGCAAAACCAAAACAGAATCTGCAGCATATAGAACTATACAACAAACCACGCATCATGCAAATCATTCTCCAGTTTTGCTTGAGGCAGGAGTTTTAGATATGCAGATAGGCAGGCAAGCAGATGCTATCCACAACTTCAGAAAGGAGAAAATAGTAGCTTGGGACTCTCCCGGTACCTTTGGTATGTCCTCTCTTCCAGCCTTTGGAGTCTGACTCAGGGACCTCGTCGTTGTATATCGCATACGCAATGCTGTTCTTCTGCAGGGAAACACA
The DNA here is from genome assembly GCA_017310255.1 of Butorides virescens. Lineage (NCBI taxonomy): Eukaryota > Metazoa > Chordata > Aves > Pelecaniformes > Ardeidae > Butorides > Butorides virescens. Next base: position 129,420 of record JADKXX010002126.1, on the reverse strand, counting down.
CGTTTCTGAAACATGACATTGAGTAAAAAGAAGGCATTTAAGCGAACATCTGCTGGGAACAGAAGAATTAAGGACTTCTCTGCGTGAACATCACGAGCCTAATCCTTCTCCCAATTCAGCTGACACAGTCTCCACAGAAGTCACAGTAAAATAAACCTGAAGACTCAGCATTAGGGTCCTGGTTAACATAAAGTGGAAGTTCTCAAGAGGGTGAATATGCTCACTAAGACAATTTACATGGGTTGATCGGGCACTCGCTTGCAAAGAAGTTCCTCCCCTCTTTTTTTTTTTTTTTACGCCTCTCTGATTTAGGAACCAGATCCAGTGAAAATGTTTGCTGAGGAAAAAGAGACGTGACAAGTGTTCTTATGAAGGGCAAGCAATTAATGCTCTTTTTTTTCAAAATGTTTGCATACGGCCGCACCTTATTCCCCCTGAATAGAGGACTTCAAAGGAGCTGGGACATGTTTCCCCTCCCCATATACTTTGTCAACAGTTTATTACAATTACAACAAGACCTGGAGTAGGACAGCTGATGGGATTGCCAATATTTGACTGACTTCTGGGAATCTCTTCTATGTATAAATTCATGACACCCTACCACTAACACACAGCAGAAATGCAAAGACACACCCAGACTCCGGAGAATACTACGTAGATGGTAAAAAAATAACTATAGGCAGATCTTGTGGTATTTTATAATCACTTCACACAAACACAAATGAGGTGTCTGACTTGGGGGGGTGAGGGGGGAGGCCTAACGGGCAGCATTATCACTGCTGAAGCAAGTCACGGTGATTTCAGAGGGGAGAGCAAAACCCAGATTTGCTTTGAGGCAGAGCGTGAAACACATGCGCATGGGAGGGCTTAGGACGCGCGTCCGTAACAGCCACCACTGGCCCCGGTCTGAGTTCACAGCCAGACCTCAGCTTCAGACGTTGCACAATGTGAATTGCAGGGAAAAAGCCAAAGGGACGATGTACCAACGCTCGTTTTTCTGATGGGCGATACCTTAAGCGTGTGAAAGGCTTGACTAGAAATTAGAAGTTCAAGGATAATTTCTAATTGTAGCCAATATTGTGAACAATCCGCCCAGCTCTCAAGACAGGTTTTAATAGATCTAGTCAGTCAGGTCCGGCCGTACCCCTACCATTGGGGCTGGTTTCATTTCACTTGCATGTAATATCATAGAATCATAGAATGTTTTGGGTTGGAAGGGACCTTTAGAGGCCATCTAGCCCAACCCCCCTGCAGGGAGCAGGGACACCTTTAACTCCATCAGGTTGCTCACAGCCCCGTCCAACCTGGCCTTGAATGTTCCCAGGGATGGGGCCTCCACCACCTCTCTGGACAACCCCTGCCAGGGTTTCACCACCCTCATTGTAAAGAATTTCTTCCTTATGTCCAGTCTAAACCTACCCTGTTTTAGTTTAAAACTATTACCCCTTGTCCTGTCACAGCTGGCCCTACTAAAAAGATTGTCCCCACCTTTCCTACAGGCCCCCTTTAAGCACTGAAAGGCCTCAATCAGGTCTCACCTCAGCCTTCTCTTCTCCAGGCTGAACAGCCCCAACTCTCCCAGCCCGTCCTCATAGGAGAGGGGCTCCAGCCCTCAGATCATTTTTGTAGCCCTCCTCTGGACCCGCTCCAACAGTTCCATGTCCTTCTTGTGCTGTATCAAGTAAGGATACTAACCAAAAGATAATTAAAAGCCACTTGCCTCAGATTCGTACGTGTCGTACAGCTGCTTCAGTGTTTGTCCCAGAGCCCCCTGTGTCATGTTGATGAGGTATTTACCGAGCTGCCACTGCGGAGCCAGGGTGTCCATGTACATGTATTCCAGCCCCAGCATGGGAATCACTCCTTTGGAGTATTTTGGCAACTTGTAAAGGGCAAACCTGCAACGGTGAAGAGCGATTGGTTTTGTACAGCCATCCTGCCTGAATGCATAAATCGGTATCTCCTTCCCACCTGAGGGTGTAAGAGAAGGGCGACTGCGGGGATGCTGGCAGGGGCCCAGTGCCACCAGTGCACAGTGGGGACGCCTCAGCCTCGAGGAGGTCACCTGGTGCAGGGACCAGCAGCAGCCCAGCGGCACGGTTCCTGCTGCAGACAAATCTGTTCTGCTTCATAGTGAGCAAGGGAGGCGGATTTGGCACCGAAGTCCTGTTGCTGTGCCCAGGCTGCTGTTGGTACCCCAAAAGAATTTGAGGTAGCCCCTGTCTGGAGTCCCATTTAGCCACCAGATCCCTATTGCTCCTGGTTCTGGTAGAGAACCTCAGGTCCCAAACCCAGTCTGATATTCCCATGGTCAACGTGGACATATATTTTTATATTCTATAACTTTATATGACATAAAATGATTTATTAAAATTATTAAAATGCCTAATGTTATATTTATACATATTAAAACCACAAAATAAATATAAAGCCATGGGATAATGTCGTTCCAATCCTACTTTTCATAACAGACTTGCACCCTGCTGAACCCTTGCAGGCTGGGTATTTGCAAACCATTAGCCAGAAACACAAATCTTTTCAAAATTGTAGAGTGCTCGATATTGTCAGTAAATGGCTCAGTTCATACTAAAAAATGTCCCTGATGAAGTAAATGGGTTTTCCCAGTGCACAAGTCCATGGGATTGATCGCAGTATAATTAATTGGGCCACTTTCTTTGAGTGCTGTACTTAATTTGTTACTTATGCCAATAGTAAGAACTGAGCGGCATTCTCTTCGATCCTATACCATTTACCAAAAATGCAGCCTGACTGTGCTTAACCCTTCAAGTGTATCAGGAGGAGTAAGTCTTGCCCACTTGATTTACAGTCTCAAGTTGGTCAAAAAGGCACCTCCGAAAGCAGGCAAGAAGTGGCAGGAAAGCATTTTGCCAGAGGAATAATTTTTTCCATGGGAAACGTCCACGTAGAGGCAGAAGAGAAACACAGACCGAGCCTGGTAACCCACCTGCCTTGCCCCTGGCTGAGTGACGTTCCTTAAATACCCCCGCCGAAAGCGTCGCTGATGTCAGATTGCAGAGAAGTGATTTATACAGCAAGGCTGGGGAGAGCTCACCAGGCACGAGCCGTCCCAGCAATCCCTTCATTTGAAATGAAGCTTTGGAGAGGAGGGCAAGAGCAGCAGTTAGGGCAGGAGGAGCTGATCCAGGAATTAGTATACGGAGCCTTTCCGAACTGTTTGGAAATGTATTGGAAGATTTATGCTCTCAGGGTGTCCACAGCCTTGCATCCGACAAATCCGCATTAGCAGGTACGCTTACGGAGACGCGAGCAGTTGAGCTGTCGGGGAATTGCTTGCCAATTCCCAGGGGATCCACGTTTTGGCCCTTTCCAGAAAGCCAGCTGAGCGTATTGGCAATTGAAGCGGTGTGAAAGTCTTCACTGCTGTTTGTGCACGGGAAGCTTCTCAAGAGCTTGGGCATTTGTGGGAGCAGACTGAAAGTTATTTTCCTGAGACCCAAGGAAAAGCAAATCCGCTTATACCCGATCAGCATTGTCACATTGTTTGCTCATGACGGAACACAAACTTACTGCAAATAATCACATCTTTATTTCTTAATCACATCTTTACTTCTTCCCCCGCCATCCCCAAGAAGAAACCCAAACGACGTGCCCCCGTGGCTTCAGCCCTCGCCTCAACACTTCTCAGAAAGCAGAGTTTTGGCTTTTATTTACATGAAAAGCTTCCTGCAGAGTACAGGAAAGCCTCTCTGCCCTCCTTAGGGAGCCGATCCTACGGCCATTTGCTCTGGTAGCCCCAGTGCAGTGAAGGCGGTGGGATGAGCTCCCGAGTGGAATGGAAACACGGGGCGTGGGGGTGGGAGGGGTGGATTTTGCCAGCCCAGGCACTCCGTGCACGTGGGCAGGAACCGCAGGCACGGCTGGGGAGCACAAGTGGGATCGGGTCAGATAAGGCAAGTGATTCCTCCGGTTTAGTGGCAAATGAAAGGGTGTGTGAACGCTAATAATGAGTAATTATGGAATATTGCAGGATGAAACCACTGCATAGTAGGAACTCACAGAAAGCTCTTGTTAACTGGGTATAAAACCTGCTGCACTGTGTGTGTTTGAAAGGGCATCGACATCTTTTGGTAAAGAGGAAGCTTTTCTCAGCAGTTTCAGTTCTGCTTCTCCTATCAGCCTCATAGCAACCAAATCCAGAATCAGGCAAAAGTTGACTATTTGTCAATAAACTAGGGTGACGCCTGCAGATAGGCAAGTTTCTCTTTCATTTGATCACGGCACATCGGAAAGGAAATTGCCCATGTCCTCCTTGCTAAACTTGGCAGAAGAGAACGTGGTTTTGCCCGCGCAGACCCCCCCTGCTCCCACCTGGATCAGGTCCCACGTCACCGGTGTTCACAGGCGTGGCGGCACGGGTGAAGTGCTCCTCGTCACAGCTTTCAAAGAATTTCTCAGAGAATTTGGATACAACAATTGCGTTCATTTAGGAAATGGACGGTAAATGGGGTTTTTGTTTTGTTTCAGTTTTGGTCTGGTTTGTTTTGGTTTGGGTTTTTTTTTTTTTTTAAGCTTTAGCACACACAGACTCATTCTGCAAGGAATAACTGCCGTTTGCGGAGAAATGAAATTTTTCATACCTTTAAATTGGGTAGCTGCGCCAACTAAGAGTCCAATTCCTGAAAAACCCACGCTGTCCAGAAGGGCCTTGGCAAGGGTGACAAGTCACAGGGGTGGACCGGACCCCCACACGGCTGATGCCATGCTAACAGGGAGCAAAGCCAGCTTTACGCCCCTGCTTGCGCAGCCCCCGCGGTGCGAGGAGCCCCTGCCCTCCCTGCAGTCGCCTCTGCGCGCAAGGGAGGGACGTGCAAGAGTAGCACCTACTTCTTTACCACTTGTATCCAAACTGATCATTGCTCCGCAAGAAAGGCACTTTTCTTTTTGAAATCGGTTTATATTTACCTCCGGGAGGCTTCCGTGCTCTCCTTTAAGAGCCCTCGTTTCACTTTTTGAACCTGGCTTGGCTATTATGCCATTATTCTTTGCGCCTTTCATCTTCAAAGCGCGTTAATCCAATTAATCATTTCATACCCAAAGTGGGGCTTGCTGCCGGCGGCGGGACGGTACCGGCAGCTGGGGCGGTGGGGAGCGACCTCTGCGCCTTGGCCGCAAGGTGCAGGCACGGACCACCCCGTCCCGCGCCTCTCCCGCACCCCTCCACCCCTCCCGGGGGCAGCTCAGCCTCCGCTCCCCCTCGGCCACGGCACCAAGGGGACAAGCCCCACCGCGCCGCTGTTTGGGTACGAGCGGCGAGGCTAGGGGCGGTACGGGGACGATTTCCCCGCTCGGCTCGGTGCCCCTGGCCGGAGGAGCTGCGTGCTGGAGCCCTGGCCCCGGCCGGGCGCCCCCGGGGCTGCCGCCGGCGAGCGCAGCCTTGGCACCCCAACACAAGGCTACGCTCCCTTTGATGCTGAGGCATGAACGCTGTGTAAACCCGTGATTATTTTGCAGTTAGTCATCATGCAGTAGGGTGGTTGGTTCAGCGAAATGAAATCGCGCTTCAATAACTTACCCTAGGTTTTCCAAATGCGAAATTCAGCTACGACTCACGAGCAAGCAGGATTAAAACAGCAATTGCTTTGCCTTACTTCTCAGTGATCCACCTACTTCACGCGGCTTAATCCCAAGCGTTCTTTTATTTACTCACCCAGCATTTCTCCCCTGCGCGGTATTTACTCACCAATCGACTGTCTCCCCGTCTTCATTCCTGCAGGCGATCTCAGCTGCCCGCAGGGGCGCGGAGGAGAGGAGCAGGAGCAAGGCAGGGTGACACCATGCAGATCCCGCAGGCATTTTGGTTTCTCGGCTGCACAGGGCGAGCGCTGGGGAGGCTCTAAAAGGAGAAGTTGTGTTGCGTGAGCTGTCGGCTCCTGCCGTGCGATGCAGTAAGCGCACCCTGGGTCGGGCTTCTTGCAGCCCCCAGCTGAAGAATGGCTCCTGACCACTGCTGGATGCAGAAGCCTGCACCCTTTTGGTCATTCCCAAAGGGCCCTGCAGTCTTGTATGCTGATGATCTGCCCGGATTTTCTTTTGCTTTCCCCTCAACCCATCAGCTAGACCCTGGGGAATTGGCCCAAGGAATTGCAAACAGTGGCATCCCCTTTAGTTCAGTTAAATTACTGCAATTTTTTAATTGTAAGCGGTTAATTGTGCACCCAGGTCGGGCTCCTGCTTGCTGGGACAGATGTCGGCAGCGGGGCCAGGGCTCCCCGGAGCCGCCGGAAACTGCTCAGGGTTTGTTTGGGCAAGAAAATGGCAAAATGACAGTTATGGTTTTGAGAAAACTTCCCTTTGTATTTTAGGAGGCAGTGTTTTGACTATTTAAAATATTAAAGGTTTTCCGAACGGTATACCGAAACCGGTTTTTGTTTTCTTTTTAGTGCTGCATGACTGAAGTATGAATTTTTTTTTTTACAACTATCTGAAAAAATAAACCCTCAGTGTTCAGACAAGCAAAACAAAATAATTTCCAGCTGACTACTTCTGCATCCAGCCCTCGTAGCAAGCACAGCCCTTGCACCGTGCCTGCCCAGAGGTTTCTGGTGAAGCGTGGAGCCCTGCCCGGTTCTGGCGGTGGGGGCCTTCATTTGTCAGCAGGGATTGAGCCCGCGGGGACTGGCAGCCAGAGAAAACCCTCTGATCTCTGAGCCACAGTAATTTACTTACAATTAGTTCATTTTTATTTTTTTTAAATTAGCTTTTAAGTGCATTAGCATTTCTCTTGGGAACAAACATGTCTGAATCAAGCAATTTTACATCTGATAATCCTGCAGCAACACACACATAAAAAGCTTCAGTTCGTATTTTGATGTGTAAAATATTCCTTCCCCCTCCTCATCACGCTTCCCTTCGAAGGTGCTGGTTTTCGTTAAAAGATGTCGATACCAAGCACGGGCTATTTCAGCCTCAGGGAAGGTCTAGCGCAACAAGCCGTGGATGTTTTAGCCTAACACAAATCCTCAAACCTCCACAGTATTTCGTCTCCTTTCTAATCCAGCCTCTCCAACACTGCAATAAATGCGTAAAATCGAGTGTGCTTGGCAGAGGCGGGATAACACTGAACAGGGCTTAGCACAAACAAAACCAATCATCCCAGAAAGCCAGGATTTTTGGAGGTGTGGGTCAAGACCTGAATTTTGCTGCTGACTCCCCTTTGCTGGGGGATCAAAACCGTAACACGGCTGCGAGGAAACGCTTTCAACCAGCCCAGCTCGGTTTGCCTTTTCTTCTTGCTCTCGGGAATCGCAGCGTGCACGGAGGGGGTAATAAACCACACAACGGGCCAAGAACAGGGCGGCCGTTTCCATTTCCATATCGGACTTCTGCCTGCTTGCAAAGCAAGGGAAGAATTCTTCTTGGGGAAGAATTGCTTTGATAGCCACCGCTTCCACTCGGCCTCGCAGCAGCGAGCCCCTCCGTGCGTGATGGGGACAGCCCGCGGGGGTGCAGAGCGCTTGCTGGGCTCTGCCTGCTAACGGGGGGCTCTGCCCGCTAACGGGGGGCTCTGCCAGCCAGGATGCTGACCGCGTTTTGCCGGCTTCTGCGTAAAAACAGAGAGGGCTGAGCGCATGGCACACACGGAGCCTGAGAGCGGTTGCGAGGGCTGGAGGCCAGAGGAGCAGGAGGCGGTGAAAGCCTGGTCTTGGTGCCACAGGACAGGAGGAGTTGTACCTGGGTGCAGCCCAGGTCTCGGTGCAGTGACTGCGGGGGGTGCGGGGGTGAGGGCCGCCCGTCCTCTGCACGGCTGTGCCGGCGGTGACCGAATGCACCGGGACACTCTGGCTTCAGAAAGAGATGGTGGAAGAAAGACTCAGTGAAGGTCTATAGCATCAGGACTAACCCAAAGACGATGAACAAAGAGAGACAGGTTCACTGATACTCATGTTAAATGATCTGCTCCCTATAAAATTTTAAAATTTGATCACAGCTGCTACTAATGTAGTAATATCTTCCTAAAGCATTTTTTCTTCCCATCAGGACTTTGCAATTTGTAATGAAAATATTTTCATCACAGGCAACCGCAGAAATAAAGGCCACGAACGTTGCTTATGTTTCATTGCCTGAGCATAACTCCACTGAGTTCCTTTACAACTCTCATGTGCTTTCTCTGCAGGTCAAGGACGTAGAAGTCCTCAACTGCGAATATGGCAAGAACACAATTAAGTTCCTTCGCCTTCACAGAGAAGGGAAGAAGCACTACTTTAAAGAAGTGGAAGTGTGCACGCATCTCCGGCTGACTTCTGCTCAGGAGTACCTGGAGGGAAACAACTCTCTTGTGATACCTACCGACACCATGAAGAACATTGTCCTTGTGTTGGCCAAAAAAAATGGGGTATTTTTTACTTTTTAACTAGCCTTGCTGTTTCTTATAACTTCATTTGGAAGTGTTTGTTGTACTAACTTTTTATTCTCAAAATGCCTCAAAAGAACCTCTCTCCCCATCGGCCTGTCACCTTCAGCCATTGGGGAGAGAATTTTTCCTCCTCCATTGCTTATCCTGCGAACTCCTTTTTAGTTTTCCAAAGCCTTTTTTTCTCCCAGAGTTAGCGGTATTTTTTATAGATTTGTCATATGAGATCCGTCTTTTTTGTTTAATTTAATAGCACATAATACTGCATTATTCCTATATATATTCCTATATAGCACTTTTAAATGGAAGGTGTTAAAGTATGTCAGATTTCTCTTAATTCTGTTAACCGTGCTCTCAATTGCATCTATCGCAATGACAATCCGTAGCGCAAATTCTCTGTCTCCGCAATGAAATCCCATCTTTAGCCTGTAAAGCTTAATCAGAACATCGACACGATTATTTCAGCATTACATCCTCAAAGTGTCAGGCTTCCGTGGCAGTTGCTCTCAGTCCAAGGACTGCAGCTCGCTACACCACAGAATGGGAGATTTTTGACATGACTCCGTAGCTGCTATTTCCAGGGACGCTGCAAGCTGATCAAATGACGAGGCACAAGACCTCAATTGAGAGAAATCTGTATTTTTAACACTACTGATCCTCCCCAAATATTTACAACGAGCAGTACAATCTACTTTTGCACAGGAGGTAATTGCTTCTTTCTAATAATACTGTTTGCTGTCTTAGATCCCGACTTTAGAACAATTTGCTATAGATATCTGCAAACACTTCATGACAACGTTTTGCCAAGTGGCGTACGTCAAAACCTACGTTCAAGAAGTACCATGGCAACGTATACATGAGGTATCTAAATTGCTAATACATTCAGTTTGTTTATGCCGGAGCCAATTGTCACGATCTGAGTTCCTGTTTTCAAGCCAAGACGTTATTTACTGCACTTTTACTTACATGTCGGCTTTAAATTGCAGCATGGCGTTCCCCACATCCACTCGTTCATATGCGTTCCTGATGGGATCCGCTTTTGCGAAGCTGAGCAGTGCCGAAACGGTGAGATGAGAATTTGCAACTTCCCCTACTTCTCTGTAAATATTTCCGCCGATGAGAGATGAAGATGGCTTTAGATAGCGAAAGGTGTTACAGGGCTTACGGCATAGCCAGACCTCTCCAGAGGTCTAAAAGAAAGAATATTTTTATGGTCTAATTTTTCACTCTTTGATATGAGACATGGCTGAAGAACTAATGTAGCTCACGTTTGTACGTATAGCCTAAACATATACCGGTTACAACAGCACATTCAACAGGACTGCTATATATTGTCACAGGATTTAACAGCCTTCTGAGAATGGTCTGCTCACTTTTTTACATTACACTATATTCTGCAGTCTCACTATTATCATTACCCTATAGAGAATATATCATGAAACCACGCTGCTGCGGTTGGCCAATTGCCCAGTTTGCAGGTATTTTCAAAACCTTGTCAGCATGCCTGGGTTTTATTTCTAAGAAAGATGCAATTTCGTTGCTGCAAGTCAGGCTGGCTTGAACATCGTGAGCGCTCAGGTCTACGCGCAAACAATTATTCACATGAAAATACTTCAGAGTGTCCTCAGTATTTTTGCATGCCAAAACACCGTTCGGCTTCGCTAAGAGTTTTGCCATGCTTAAAAGACACAGGCTTTCAAGCTCAACTGGCTGTCCGTAAGTTGGCATCCCAAAGGGAGTGTAAAAATGATCTCTTCTTGCTACGACTTGAGCGTAAGCTCAATCTCGCTGTGTTGGTGTTTCGTGTAACCCATCTCTCAGAGTACTGGGAACCGAGCTGAGACCACCACGTTATTTCACCCAGCGGGTTTACAGGTTTCAGGCATTAGTTTGGTATCTATTACTCTCCTAATGTAACTTAGAGCTATTTCTCCTCCTGCCCTCTCTCCCCGCTTTCCCAACGTGTCAGCATTAGGACCAGTAGCAAGACCAGTTTCACTGGCAGACGGGACGCATTTGCCCCTCTGCCTCTGCCAAAAGCAAAGAGAGCGCCTGTACAAGTCTCCAGTGCCCCTTGGCCTAATCTTTTTTAATGGTCCTAGTAATATTAACTACTGCTGTATTTTTGCCAGCCTCAATAGTATCAAGGTTTCTGGAAAATGTTAAGAAAGAAACCTGGATAAAGAAAAAAAAGTAAAGAAAAAGCATTTATTCTTTCTTGAAAAGCTGCTGCTCTTAATGTACAGATTTAATTAAATTTTTCATCACCCTGAAAATTCAGCATGAAATTCTGCAATTTCAGGTTCTATACAAACAAAAAACCTTTAAGGCTTGCTGAAGAAACTGCCTTTCCTTCTTAGTCTTCCCTTCATGTAGCCCTTTGGCTGTTTCTTTAGGATTCCCTGCCTAGGTGAACAATAACCAAAAAGAAGATTTTCAACTCCCTTTTATTTTTCTTGTAAGAGAACCTTCTCTATCTTTAGCATCCTCCTATGCACCTATCAGCCAGACACAGAAATTTATTTCTCAGTTAATCCTATCTTTTAACACTTCTCTCATCATTAAAAGAAACCTAGTGAGGCTTACTAGAACGATAGGCTTATTTTTTGCCATTATATTGGCTGATGAAAGGCTCCGAGTTTTTTGGAAACTGAAAACATCCTAAGTAACTTAACAGAGTCAACATTTGACAACTGAAGGGAGCACAAGCACAAAACATATTGACCGCACGGCACAGGCTGTTCACCTCGAAAACTTTGCCTTGGCGTTAAATTCTCCAGAGCGAGTTTCAGGTCGATGGCTACCCAGCCAAGCCGGCCTTTTGGTAAATCAGTCATTGCAAGGAGCTCTTTCAAACAAGGCTATGTAGTTGGAGAGGAGATAAATGTATCTCCAGATAGTATCCGCATTACAGGAATACCTGTGTACTACAATCTTACACCCAAGCAATGAATTCATCGGGATCTGAACAAACCCCAGAATATCCTGTCCAAGGGCAGTCTCTTCTTTAATTTTTTTTTTTTTTTTAAACTTTAGTAAATAATAGGGGGATGGAGCCAAAAGCGTAGATCCAGCTCTTTGGACTCTTTCAAAAGCAATAATGAACGTAAACAAGAGAAGAAACAGATAAAATGCAGTTTTGGCGATTTCCAGTGACAAAGCAGTTTAAAAAACCTAAACCTCTGAACAATCACATCATTTAGAAATACCCACCATGGTGGAATTATTTCCAGTATAAATTCCTGCAAAGACATGGTTTAAAGACAAAAGTCTGCCAGTCTTCCCAGTCAAAGGCAGGATTACTATGCGCCAGACGTGTTCAGGGATTAATTCTGAACTAGCCAGTGTGAGCAGCAAGAGCAGCACAGAAGCATCAGCGTGGGCTTCAGCCACGGATGATCTATGCAGGCTCTGGGTAACCCCGCGTGCCGTGAAGCTTCTCTTTTCTGAATCTGCATTTTTGGCAGCTCCGGTCAGTGAGATTTTCAGTTATCATCAGTTTGGTGCGCTCTAAATGACTGACCGCTTGAAATTATTTAGCTGCCATCCAAAAGGTTTGTCAGAAGAAAAAGTTCAGGACACAACCGTTTGGTCTTTAGACGATGACGATCCACCCATGCAGCAGTGATCTACAACAGCACATTTTATAAATAGCGGCTAAGAGCAAAAACGCTGTCAGTTTGAACCTGTGGGTGGCATCTGTATCCGTGCCAGTTCCTGCTCATTAGCTGAACGGCAGGGATTTGCATTGGCTCCTCGCCCTCTCGTTCTTACGGCTGCAAAACTCACAACAGGCTGGGTCTGAAAAGCGAATTTCTGACTGAGGCTCCAAGCTTTTGTACAGTTTCTACACTCGTCTCCATGGTTAGACAAGGCTCACCTCACCTCTCCTGTACTCCACAGCCCCGGTAGCCTCTTTCATTTCCCTTTAGAGCAATTAGTAGTCCCTGAACCGACATCAGTGAGAGCCAACCCGATGCATGCTCCAGCTCCAAGGAGGTGAGATGAAGGTTGTCCTTACCCCTCCTTGACTGCAGGTCACTTGATGGGATTTTCTGCTTTCTAGATTGAGCTCTGATTTCAGTAGTTTCTGTCTTGTTTCTTACCTTTCCACTAGCATCAGTGTGCAGAAAATAATTTTTAGAAGTAGCTAGGCTTGCAGCAGAAGCACACAGTGGGTCCTGGAGAGACAGCTTCACGGCTCTGGAGCTGTCACTGCAAGTGTGCTCCAGAGGTTTCCTTCTCTCTCCCTGAAAAGCAGCTCATACTGTCTCGTATTTTTGGATCACAGGTCCTCTGGTTGTTTACGCTGGGATTAAAGATCTGAAACTTATGAAGACAACACAGTCTGGATTCGCAGGCTTCTATAAGAATGAACACACCACACTTCCCGAGAGGCACGACAGGATTTTATGTGGAGAGCTCTTCTGCAAATGGTCATATGGCGAATGCAGAGATTTTGACTTTGATTCCACATGGTATACATCTAATCAAATATTTATTACCTAACCTATGACCCCAAAGTCCCTCTGTATACAGTACAGCAAGTGTAAGGGCCAGATCTGCAGTTGCTGTGCAGCAGCCCCTCTTGCAGACCTCGGTGGTGGTGCTGAGCCCTTGGTACGGGGGGCGAGAGACATGCCCTGGGGGGCACTGGGGTACTCCTCTCCTTGACGGACAGTGTTCAAATGGACAGAATTCAGTGTTCAGCACAGAATACTTCAGCAGAACAAACTAACAACTAATTTGTTAAATACTTTTAGCAAAACAACTATTTATGAATTATAGAGCTGGGTGGGGAAGTTGGAGATGACAGGACAAAGAAATTTTTCTTCCATAAAATCCCATGTGCTACATATTTGTCAGAAAAGACAGAGAAAATCAAACCAAAAACCCCAAAACACAGTAAAACATTAGGGATCTAGACAGAGACAGCTGATACAAGGTTTTGTAAGAACCTGTGTTACCTCTAGGAACAAAGTCCGCGAATGTATCCTTGAAGCCTTTTCTGGGCCACCCGAGTGTGGGGAATATTCACCCTCTTACCAGAAGACTGTCAACTGTATCCAGATGTGCATCCTTTCCAAAGTGTCACAGGTATCTTCTTTTCTCCTGTCCATGTTTTACTTAAACAATAATGAATGTTAATTGGACCAAAGACCAAAATGAGCCCATTATTTCCTCTGACAGTTCTAAGTAAGACTGGAAACTCTGTAGTGGTACAGCTAAATGGTCTGAAAAAAATAGAAACGCACCGAGAAGTTCATGTGCTGCTCTCCGGTTGTGAACATACTGGGGGAGAATTATCGCTTGGCAAGACATGAGTAAAAGTGAAACGGGTGCTACAACATTGCCTACATGTTCAATAGATTGCATTTTATCAGTGGTACATATGGGGAAGGTGGGGGTTGCGTTGCTTTTCTTTACAGTGAGTGAAAAGATTGCCAGGCTGTTGGCTGAGAAGGTGCCCTAATTCATTCTCTCATCTGTGTTCACGGTTTCAGGTACAGGTCATAGAAGTCGTCTTGAACAACACTTTTTATAATGTCGTAGACATGACGAATCTAGGCTTGACCAATGACAAAGAAGTAAGTAAATGCTCCAAACACAACTTGCCTGGACTCTTTAGAAATACTCAGCCTCAAAGAATAGTGCCAGTTCTGCATTGAACAGAGTTAAAAGGAGCAAACTGTCCCCCAGCCCCAGTGAAAGCTCCACCTTACCTCTACAAGAGATTTACAGTGATTACAGCAGAAGGGTAATTGCCTTCTTGTGGTGTTGATGAAAGCTAAAGCAGCACAGCAGACGCTTCGGAGATCAAAGGGATCTGTAACAGAGACTACCTCTGAAAAATCATTGCTGTTTTCTCCGCTGAATTTGACTTTTAGTGGTAATGTCAACCTGAGCAGTTTTAAGCAAGCAGAATGTGTCACGGCACCCTTTCACAGAGCCAGGTAGTGTGAAAAGCTGGCCCGCTACGGCTCTTCTTTCTGCTCCACCGGCAGCACCACGGAGGCCAGGGAGCATCCTCGGTGCCGAGGGGTTACAAGCAGGTTAGCCAGGCCATAGGCTAATCCCAGGCGATCAAAGACCAGCACGCTAAGGGAGCAGCAAAGGGATGTTTCTGGGAAGGCAGCCAAAGCAGACTGGTCCAACAAGGTATAAGCCTGGGATCAGGCAGAAGGCAAGAGGTGCAGGGGATGAGATTTGTTTGCTCCTCTCTCCACAGCTGCTCTAGCTGACAGCCAGGTCCAGCTGGAAGCCTGTTACGTTATCCTCACGTGACAGAGAGGAACTGGGTTATTCCATCTTGCGTCAATGGTCTACAGCCTGTTCATGCTCTTGTCCCCCTCCCTAAGTCTTGTGATTCTGCTGCCATCCTACCCCACGCCTGCCTTCATTCAGCTGGATGTTACAGATCCACTTTGAGATATCAGCAAAATCTACCACTGATATTCCTAAGGGAAGGGCAGGGCCCGGGGATGATGTTGAGGGGCGGTGAATCCCTGCAGTTTCTGCTGTGACGGCGCTGGCCGAGAAATGACCTCTGTGTTTGTGCTCATCCCCCTCAGGTCCTGGTTCCAGTGGAAGCTCCTTATGGCTCCTGCGCTTGCACACTCGCCAGGAAGAAGTTTTTAGAAGCACAAGGCCACGTGCTAAAAGATGAGAGGCAAAGTCAGTTTGGACTGGCAGCTGCCCAGGGAAACTAAACCGCCTGGCGACACTCACACCTTCCTGATAAACTTAACAGATCGGCTTTTCTATCAACGTATACTCCTTACTGGCCTCTTCCATTGCTGACTACTTTTCCCTCTATGAACTCCTGAGGTTAGGATTTCTGAAGGACCCTCAGGAATTCAGAAATCAAAGTCTGTCCCTGAATCTCAGTATGATTTGCAGATTGAAAGCCCCTATGCTCTTTTGAAAATCCCAGCTGGAAACATTATAGTCAATTAATTTTTAAACCACCTATTCCCAGACCTCTTAACAAAACAATTCATTTGATACTGCCTGTAACATGCCTTCAACAGGTAAGATCAGCAACTCTGTATATTCTATTTATTAGCATTCCTTCAGTAAAGTGAATATACAGGCACGAGACCAGACGTTTCATTGACGTAACCTGTCACGACCCCTTGATGCCACACTGATCTACAGAGCTGATGTTCTGACCCAGTAACTGAATAGGGAATCAGTCAGATACCGATTTCTTTGTGAAAGAAATGAAAAAAGAAAACATAAAAAAAAAAGAAAAAAGACCTATTATATCTCCTTTGCGGTGTGAATAGTTACAGCTGTTGACTAATTTCTCTGCATGTATTCTGACTGCATGGCTGCCGCTGCTACTTGTCAAATTATAGTTACTCTATAATTACTTTTATATTAATCGCCGAGGTGTTTGAGGTTTCAGGCTATCTCTGTAAGTTTAATAAAATAGTTTTCTTTAGTCTAATAATCTCATCGTGACTTCTGAGCAGGCAGGAGTCAGCCTAAGTAACCCTATTACTTTCGGGAGGTGCAGGGAGAAAGCTAGACAGCCAGGCATTGCGTATCTTGCTTTAGTTACCCCAGGTGATAGCTTTGAACGTAGAGATACATCTGCACAGCCAACAGTTCTTGTCTCGCAAACTGCGGCTACCACATTTGCAACAGCAACCCTCCTCAGCTTCTGACAACTTCTAACCACTGCTCTCGATTTTCTCCGGGCGTCATTTTCACAGACTCTACGTGACAGAGTGCAAATCCAATGGGAAGTGCCTGAAAACTGCCATTCGGTTGCCTCTGTGCCTTCCCGATCTAGGCACCCTGCAGCATTCCTCTGGGTACAATCATTAAATTCATAGGCACCGAAAATGAAGAACATGTCCTGCACCGTGTGACATTTCGAGGTGCTTTGCAAGATAGGAGCTTGCCTTGGTGAGCAGGGCCTAACAGATGCAAAGGGAAGACACTGTTCACAAGCCTGAGATATCTCCCGAAAAACAACAGGACAAACGATACCTCAGAGCCAATCTGTCCCAGTGCTGCTCTCTGGTCACGAGCCAATTCTGAAAGTTTTATTTACGACACTTTTAGCTTTTGCCGGGGACGTTCTTTCTTACCTTGTTAGACTGTGTTGTATTGTACTTGTGGGCTTATGTCTTGCTATTTCTGCTATTTTTAGGTGCTTGTAATTTATTAATGTATCTTTTAAGGGCAAATAAAGAGCAACATCAAAAAACCAAAACCAACTAGTATTTGACTGTTTACCAAATAAGAAATGAAACCATTTACTACTTAGATATCAATGCAACGTTGTAAGTAAAAGAAGTGTGCTTCAGTCCAGCCAATTGCACCTCAAAAAGCGACCGGTCTTGTTCCAAATGACAGCTCGCTACCAATTGTTAAAAACGGATGAGAAAGAATCTTACTGAACATTCCAATATTTACCTCTTCCTAAACAAGGCAGATCTTCACAACTCACTTCCCTTCTACCTTATGAGCAATGTATTGGATTAGGTGGAAAGTTTCCCATCGTTACTACCTGCGCTTCGTTTCTGGGCTTGTGAGGTAGCGCTGGACTAACCTTGACGGCAGAGCGAGGACACGGAGCAGCAACCGGTTGTTTATTTATTTAGACTTTCCTGTGGCAACAAGCGCACATGTACGCTGCTCCGGCAATGAGATTTCTATAGAGCTCCACAGACATGCAGACATTCAGCAAGTCTTTAAAGGCATCTCGGCTCAGCGCCATCCAGCACTGCAAACCTGAGTCACTTTGCGTGGGCAGGCTGCTAAAGAAAGTACTTAGGCAATCGGAAGAAGCCCAAATTTTCCATGTTGCAATTAAGTTCAGATAATAACGGCATAAATCATTCTTGAAAATGGGACTTATCCAGACTTACTTGGGCCTGAAGCCTGACCAAATTCCCATTAGCTTCATTAGAGTCAGTCTCTACAGTGGACTCGCATTATTTTAAGTGAGATGGGGGGCAGTTTCAGTTCCTGTCCTGGGGAGCTATTCAAGCTGCTTACTGTATTTTACTCAGAGGCAGCTCTGATGCTTTGCTGATGAAATCAGACTTAATGAAAACGAGCAGCAGCTAGCAGATCGTAAAATTGCCACTTAAAATACATCTTCTTGCCCATAACATGGACCTTGCTGGGCTATATCGCGGCAGTTTAGAGGGCCTGGAATCTCCTACCAAGAAACAGGCTGTTTCAAGTGCCATTTCAAACATCTTACTATCATTTTAGCGTCCGATTCTTTCACATCCTATTTCTGTTCAATTCTGATAGCTGCCCAGGACAGTCCAACCACAATCCTCCTCAGCTGCTGATCACGCTCCACGCACAACCAGCATCACACAGACGAAATGCCCAAGTTAAACTCACTAGCCAATTCCTAAACCAGAGAGGAAGTGTCACCTTCAGGGTCAGCACGAGTGATCTGTCTTCACTGGCTGTATTATTCTATATACGTATTCAGGCTACCTGCAATCCAACAAACATTTAAACCTGTCAGTTTTCATTAACTATTATAGCTATATTTTTTCTTCTTTAAAGTTTTGGGGTTTTTTTAATCTTGCTTTTATCAGGAGTACACAACCCTGATTCTACGTTGAACAGAACTAACTTAAAATGACCAAAAAAACCCCCTTCTGGCTAGAAATCTCAATATAAATACTTTTGAAGTTAGAATCCTGCTATTTGTGTACGTGCAACAACCAACCTTCTTGCTCCTGGAAAGCGCACAGCTGTATCGAGAAATGAAACCTATTAAATGTCTCCAGTTAGAGGATCAAAAATGTCAACTTGCATCTCGGCTATAATTAGGATATAAACTGTTTTGTGATTCTGAGATTGAACCTTACCCTTCATAGCAGGCTGAGAAAAGACATGCACATGTACCTGAGTGCATGCACACACACCTGGTCCCATATGTAGGTGTATACATAAACAAACATAGGTATAAATGGCACTTACTAGATCAGCTGGTGTATGACTGATCTATGACAATAAATAAGAAACAACATGAGCTGGGGTTAGTCGCTACGTAGTTTTATTACAGACTTGCAAACTCCCTGAAGCCTGCCACGTTCCCTTCAAGATCCAGCCCAAACTACACACCAGGACAGCAGTTCACCTCTGCCAGGCTCACAAAAAAACGAGCGGTGGAGAGAAGCAGGAAAGGGGCGCACACCCCACTGCTGCCTGCCAGAGAGCTGGAGGGGTGCTTCACGGGCCTGGGGGGCAGAAGCAAAGGTAAAACCATTCAGTCCTGCCAGCTGACCGTCGCAGGGCAGGCAGCGCTGCCAGTGCATGCTTGCCTGCGGGGACAGACGTTTGTAGCCCAGGTCCTGGTGAGCAGAGGTGCACAGGGGGGCCAGCCTGGAATGGGAACATAAGGTAACAGAGGCAAGAGATACCAGAAGACAAGCAGGAAGGATCAGGGGGAGGGAAGAGGAGGGAGATATACAGTGATAGTAAAGAATATCAGACAAATCAAAGGAGGGAGAGAACAGGAAATTTTAAAACGAGTGAAGACAAGTATCTCTCCTGTCTGGCTACTTCAGAGCTGAAAAACACAAACCCAAACGAAACACTACTGGAGGGACTCCAAACTAGAAAAAGAAGGGGAGAAACCTTTGGTGCAGAGGGAAACTTAACAGCAGAAACCAGAGTGTACTGAGGGGGGCTCCTGCCACCTCTCAAGAGTGGCATTAGGCATGAATTCCCACATTAACATCTGCATCTGACTGTAAAAGACAAGAGCTCAAGTCTTAATGGCCTTGTACTCCCACAATGTTTCCAAATCTTCCAGATTACCCATACTTCCAGGCAGAGAAGCCCAGGCAAACCGGCATGTGGTATTTATACAGAAGGGAGGAGGGATTAGAAGAGAAGTGTCCTTGCGAAACAGGGTTGCTACACCCAGGCACACACCCTCTTCCCCACTTCTCCCTATGGTTTGGCCATCAGCTAGGAAACAAACTCAGCTACAAGTCCCTTACTCTTTACATCCTTCCTCCTGCTGCAGTCTACCAGTACAAGACAAAGCAACGCTACTCTGGAATCTTGAAATGATGAGCCTTCCCTGCCTTTTTTTTTGTATGATTTAGCTGCTACAGAGTCAGGGGCATCTTCAACATAGCAAGTACTGCAGAGTGCTTATGGAGGGGCAGCTGGATTATAGCAATCATCTGAAAAGGGGAAGAGAACATCTTGAGATGAGTGCAAGCCTGCCAATGCCAAGACAGTTGTTGCCTGATCAGCAGATCAGCTGACGATACAGCAGTTGTAACTGCTGACTCTTCCTTTAACAAAGATGCTCACGAGCAGAGAATATAAATGCAGCAGTGGTCTCCAGTACTCACCAGCAGCCTTCAGTAGCAACAAAACTCTCGCATGGAGACCAAGGGCCACTTACAGTCTTCACGGTGCTCCCCTTGGGCTCTCCAGGTGTTTGAGGTTACAGTTGCATCCCCCAAATTTACAGCATCTGCCAGCTAACGTTATTCTGGGAGCAAGTTGAATACACATCTGGGATCCAAAGGAACATCACTAAATCAAACAATTATAGGGGCTAAGCAAAAAATAATTTAACGACCTTGTTACATTATCATATTAAAAATAAGACCACAGCCTTTCCCACCAGGAAGGAAAGCTACTTATTAAATCAATCTGCCCATTACTCCAAGGGAGACTGCCCTTGCAGGCTGCTGGTGGGCTAATGACAACTGCTGCCCTTCGCACCTCCCCCAGGAGAAGCTGCTGTCAAAACTGAGCAACAGAGAGGTGAAGGTGTACGGATGCCTTCGGTGTGATGGAGCAGGACATGGATGGGCTCTCCTGGCTGACTTCCCCAAGCACCAAATCCTCTCATTCCCTGTGAGATAAAGCAGAAGCTGACCCATTACCTGTGCAAGTTGTCCCTGAGATGAAGGTGAGAGAGTAGAGCTGACCCTGCTCTATACCGCTCCATTCACCCTGCTGCCTACCGCGCCAGTGACGGTTACACTGGTCACATGCACATTTACAGTCAATTAATTTCCCACATGACTTGTGGGCCCATTCCTGGAAGGGAAGGAACTGCTGCTCTGACTTGGAAGTAAAGAACCAGAATGGAGGCAAAGTGAGACGATGTTTTTCAGGTCCTGCTCAGACTCAGCCTTCAAATTTTAGACAATATTGCCATTAAAAAAGAAAAAAAAAAAAAAATTGTAGCTTCCCCCAGACTCACAGGAAGTAAGACCCTCTGCTTTCCAGATAACTGTGAGTGTAACTTAAGTGTGACAGTGGAAAGAGGAGTGTTGAAGATAACAGACCAATTAAACGCTGATTTTTAAAAAGAGGAAGAGGTAAAGGACTTGGTAGAATTTGAACATGTTGAAAAAAGGAGTGAGAAGAGAGGAGACTTCATTTAGCGAGTAATCACCGATAGCAAGGGCCTAACATGACATTTTGCCTGGGCCATTTCTAACTAGGAGTGATGCATGGGTGGCCACTCCCTTCGCTACAGCTGCTGAGTTTTCTCCTGTAATTTTAAGAGCAGAGAATTTTCTAAGAATTGATAAAGTGCAGCGCATTAGAGCAAACTGTTTTAAAGGGAACAATAACACGCAGGGATGGGAGATAGCAGCAAGCAGACAGAACGTTTTTCTCCAGGCTGAGAAAGTGACTTGGTGGACAGGCACAGCCACAGCCTCCATACTTTGCCGACATCAGGTGCTTGATGTGTGGTACTTGGCACTGTATTTGGATACAAAGAGAACATGCTACAGGTTGTGTATCTACGGCCTGAGAGGAGAGCGAACATCAGAGATGATGAACAGTACCAATATATATCTCACAACCATCATATCAAAAAAGGAATATTGTAAAGCTTTCAAACAATTGTTAAAAGTGCTATGAAAGATTCTGATAGATGTGCACTAGTGGAATTATGAAAAGGGCAAGAGGAGGGACAGGGAGGAGGATGGAGAGGGAAGAGGAGGACCTTGGGATGCAGGTTCTTGTGCTGACCGATGGCAGGACCAGGGAGCTGACTGCTGCTTTGCTCCTTAAAGCTGCCTCTAGGGGAAGGAGGCCACCCTCCAGATTGCTGTTTCAGCGTGAAAGCAAGGAGACCCACAGCACTGAGACCACCCTCACTCTCACACCCAGTATCAGCTGAGCAGTTGGACACCCGGCAGTGGAACCACCACCCAAAGCACAGGGAGGGTTTTTAAGGAAGAGGGGCTCTCCTGACTGCAGGCACATTCAGGGCACGTTATAAACTGGATTCCTGCGTAGCTCTGCGGCTCTCAGAACTGCGGTATTGACATGGTATCCAGTCATGCCCATCCGTCGCTTCCTCATCTCAACAGCAGCTGTGTTTTCTGCAAGAGGAATGGTAGCTAAAAATAATCCGGCTTTGACTTCCTCTTTCAAACCCTCCAGTTTCTTTTAAAAAGATTTTTTGTTCTCCCAGAAACAGCAAGGAGAATGTAACAGACAAAAACCAGAACGGTCACCCGCACAAAGAGAACAGCAGCATTAGGAAGCTCAGAGAACAGTAGGAAACTACAATAAAGATCAGGGACAGTAAAAAGAAATTGGTACGGTTCTGAGTAACATCCTCCAAATTCCCTTCCACACTTGCAGCGAGCTTTCTGTTAGGCCTCTACTTGTATGAGCCAGTGAGCAGCGCTGATCAAAAGGGGAATACAATCTGGATGTTTCTGAATACAATTCGTTTGCTCGTTAAAACATGTTAAAATAAAGCATGGTGCTCACTAATCACCAAATGAGCTCTCATGGCTGTACAGTGGAGATTTTTACTCCCTGACAGAATAACTACATTTAAATTCTGTGTCATCCATAGATTTACAAAATGTGTCAATCCCACACCAAAGATGCAAATAGACAAAAAGAGAATATTCAATTCATCCTTCAGTAATATAGCACTATGTATCCTGCTCCAACAATAATTCTACAAATACAGGGCTGGTAGGCATCTCTGGACTGCTACAGGCAGCTGCTTCACCTAATCCTTTTCATAAACATACCTACTTCTATATATTAAAATATTTAGGATTTTCATGTGTAATTTTTCAACTGCAGCCTGTAATTAGCCTGATACAAACTGTACCTGAAAGCTCCCCAAGGCAGGGACGACGCTCTCTATTTGCATCTAGCCTTACAGAAGATCCCCACTCCCAGTAGGTATCTCTGGATGCTACCAAACTATAAATAAAACCATAAGCAGGATTGAGACTGTGACTTACAAACCTGCTGCTAACAGGCTGATACCTGAAGTGAGCACAATATAAGGGACAGAAAGAGAAACGGTGAATACAACCCTGTCTCCTATAATGTGTCTCAAATTCCAAATAAACATTGTACAATGTAAAGGTTAGAAAGTACACAAGAAAGCATGCTGCTGTATAGGTTATGTATTATACCATACACTGTGAGCTTTACCTACAGCACAGCTATTGATGTGGCTTTATCCCCTCTCAAATCTCAACACCAGAAAGCAGAAGCAACTCTCTGAGCACTGTAGCAGCAACAGCCACCTTGTGCTTGGCCAAGTCAGAGTGAAGGCAAGGCCACCAGCCAGGCAGGAGATTACAGGAGCTTCTCCTCCCCCCGAATCCTGTCCCCACTTGGCAGAATGCACCACTCCCTCTTACCTTCTCCCTTCTCAGCTGCACCCCTTCACCATTTCCTCCCACACCATTTTCACTTTCACCACACTGTCCTACTTATTTCCTTCTTCCCAGTTCTTTGCTCAGCCTCACAGATGCCACCTCACATCTGGGGGCTTTACCCAGTTCTGGGGGTAATCATGAAGCTCTCTGGGCCAGTGAAGATGGTGAGCCCAGACAGTGCTTAGCACCATCTGCGGGCTATCTCCCAGGTGTTCTGGGTAAGTCACCCTGCTGTACCAGGGCCAGCACAGTGTCTCTGCACCACTGACAGCTCTAGAACGGGTAAGAGAAGCACAGATGTTACTGGTGAACTGTGACCAGGGCTTCAAATTCTCTCCTTCAGCAGTACATAACACTAGATAAGAAAAAGCAAATATAATGAAATCTTTAAATTTGGTGTTAAAAGTAATCACAAGAACATAGAATCTTAAGTAGGTTTTGGTACCTTTTTAATGAGAAAATGGAGAAAAACAGGAGCTCCAATATACCACAACAAAGAAACAGAGAAAGTAAAAGATCTGTAAAGTAAACTGAATCCAAACATAAGCAATGCTTTATTGGGATATAGCAAGCAACCTATCAAATAGGGAACCGGTACAAACAGATTGAACAAGCCTCTCTTTTAACAGAGATGTATGGTGACGAGACAGCTTCTTTCAGTTTTTAAAACAAGTGTTCAAACCGTTAAGTAAAGCATTTTAAAAAAAAATAAATCAACCATTACAACACCACCGACAGACAATGTTAAAAAGGTGCAGATTTTACTTTTTTTACAAATGTCTGCATAACGTTAGAAAACAAGTTATCATAAATTAAAAAAAGGAATAAAATGATTTTTTTTGTTGTTTTGCAAAGCAACACAAACTTTTTAAAACCAACTATACTTTACATAGAACTACTATTAAAACCAGGTGAAAACAAGCTGAAAATTTAAAGGACAGCAAAAAATACACAACCCAGTTTCACCTGTCAGCAACGCCTTCTGCTATCGAAGGGGTTATGTTAGTTGTATGTACAGCTTTAAACATTGCAGCATACCACGAGTAAACCTTAATAAGGTCAAAATAGGACCCTCTGCAAAAAAGGGTGAGTTGGCAAGCGTCAGTCCCATCCTAAAATTATAAGTAGTAATTTTAGTAGGTCTTTAATGTAAACTAAAACCTGCTTTAATTGGTTTCTCTCTCCCAAAGATGCATGTAAACTTTATTTGGGGTTTTGGGGGGTTTTTTTGGTATTTTAATTCATGAAGTCAAGAACAAGTCCGGCTCAAAAATGAGAATGACATACCTCCCTTTTGTTCTGGATACAGTGACGTAGCTATCTCAACATGCTCATTGACAACTCCTAAAAGAGAAAATCATTATGTACTATGTAAAAAATACACACCACCTCTCTCAGTTCAGACTCAGTATATAGTATATTGCCAACTCTATCCAATAGGATATATATTGTAATTTGGTTTAAATTCTTTAATAGATATATTCTCTCTTTACAAAGTTCCATCACATGAAACCAAATTGCTTATTTATTGTTTGAGGCACAACATGACCCCAATTAGACAATTCGCTATAAAGAGTTGTTCTTTAGATGTTGTGTCTGTAGAGGTTTTACGTGATATTCATAGATTTTCAGCGCAGGCCCCAGTTTTAATGAAAGTCCAGTCAGTACATCATTTCTTGTCATCAACAGTAATGATTTGCCATCAATTTCCTATAAGAAGAATTAAAGAGTTGATAAAGACAAACGTACAAATCTAACAGATGAGAACAGTCATGCAACAAATGGAAGACTACTACAGAGGATCAATAAGAAAACAAATAGTAGCCTTTATTTTCCTGAAACTATGTTTATAGCTGCTAAATTCTGCTGTCTGCTTTTCAAGCGCTCACCTGTGCTGACTAAGGCATAAATACTATTTAGTCAAGCACAAAACTCAAATGAGCCTAATTTCAAAATTCCCTCCTTGCAAATCTGTTTCAAATTAATAGGTACATGCGCAGATTGCCTAATTATCAGTGATTAAGGGAAGGATACTCTTAAGAAGGTGGCTTATGAAGTGCATTTCAGAAGAATTACCATTGACAGCGATATGCAAGTTTGGACTAGTCGGTATCTACTAATAACTCCAGGTGCCTTCTTTAAAAGGCCAACCTTCCCATGCTTCCTGTGGAGGGAAAAAACAACCCAAAACCAACAACAAAAGGATTCCTGCAATCAGAAATTTTAGAAGGGCCTAACTGTGGAGCTCAATGCTCTGAGGGAACTTCTCTTCCTCCACTTAAAATGGAAGAGGCTAAAAGCAGCAACTTCCCAGTGTGGGTCTCAACAACCTCTACTCATTCCTGCTTAGAATTCCCACTTTTACATCACAGATATGTTGGGGTTTTTTTCTCTCAAAACTTGGCTTTCTGACCTGTTTAGATTAGAAATCCTGTAGGTGTTTTTTCCACCTCAAAACCTTGTTGTATGTTTGAAAACTACCTGTAAATGATTTTTCAATGGTCAAAATGGAAGAGGTAGACAGGCTACGGACGATCAGGGAGGCAGAGGAGGAAATAGACTGGTGGAGCCGCACCCTGTCGTCCCAGAAATCTGTGCAGGAGCAACCACCAAAAAAGGCCCAAGATCAAAGGGAACCAGTATCCCCCAGTCATCAGGATGTAGGAAGGGCCTCGATGGAGAGCAGTGAATGGAAACTGGTCTGTAGTCGGGGCAGGAGGAGAACCCTTTCCGCGCCCACCGCTTCTCCCCAGGTGCCTCTGAGTAACAGGTATGAGGGTCTAGAGGTGGAAGAGAAGGCAGTAGATGGGGTAGGTGTTGACCTATCCACTTCACGGGAGGCACAAAGACCAGAAAGACCCCCCCGTCGAATCACTACTGCGTCCACACGGAAGAAGAGGAGGGTGATAGTAATGGGAGATTCCCATTTGAGGGGAACAGAAGGACCAATATGCCGGGCGGACCCTGCTCTTAGGGAGGTCTGCTGCCTCCCAGGAGCCCGGATTAGAGACATCACTAGGAAGCTTCCTAGCCTGGTCCGACCCTCGGACTACTATCCCTTACTGCTCTTCCACGTGGGTGCAGATGAAGTTGCAGTAAGTAGCCCGAGGGTGATGAAAAAAGAATTCAAAGCCTTGGGGCGGTTACTGAAGGGATCTGGAGCGCAGGTCATTTTCTCCTCGCTCCTTCCAGTTGTGGGAAGAGATACTGGGCAATACAGGAGGATTCAGTCTATTAATACGTGGCTTCACGACTGGTGTCGCCGCCACAACTTTGGGTTCGTTGACCACGGGATGGTCTACACGGCACCAGGAATGCTGGCATCAAATGGGAGCCAGCTTTCTCAAAGGGGGAAGAGGGTCTTTGCCCACGAGCTTGCAGGGCTCATTGATAGGGCTTTAAACTAGGTGTGAAGGGGGAAGGGGAACCTATAGGGCTTGCCAGCGACAGGCTAGGGGATGAAACACAAGGGTTAGAGGGACTGGGGGCTAGTATGAGCCCTGAACCCGTTGCCCAGCAGTGTGCCAGGGGCGCTGCAGCAAGGTTGAAGTCTGGCGGAGGTGAGCCGGAGGCTCCTGAGGTAATAGGAGCCAACAAGGAAAAGCCCATGAAACACCTCAAAGGAAACAAGGAGTGTACTGCTATGAAGGTGATGAGGCCGACAGCTCAGATGAGATGCCTCTATACAAACGCACGCAGCATGGGAAACAAACAAGAGGAGTTGGAAGCAATCATGCTGCTAGAAAGCTACGACCTGATTGCCATTACAGAAACCTGGTGGGATGAATCCCATGACTGGAATGTAGCTATTGATGGCTACAGGCTGTTCAGAAGGGACAGGCGAGGGAGGAGGGGCGGAGGCGTTGCCCTTTACATCAAGAAATCAATACAGTGTGAAGAGCTGTCCCTGAAGAATAGCCACGAGCAGGTCGAAAGCTTATGGGTAAGAATCAGAGAGAGAGGCAACAAAGGGAACCTGGTGGTTGGTGTCTACTACAGGCCGCCAGATCAAGAGGAGCCGACTGACGAAGCGTTCTTCCTCCAACTCCGGGAGGCTTTGCGCTCGCAGGCCCTCGTCCTGCTGGGGGACTTCAACCACCCCGACATCTGCTGGAAAACCAACACGGCAAGATGTAGGCCATCCAGCAGGTTTCTCGAATGCATTGAGGACAACTTCTTAAGCCAGGTAATAGACACCCCTACCCGAGGGGATGCGATACTGGACCTGGTGGTCACCAATGCAAGCGAGCTCGTCGGAGATGTCAAGATCGGAGGCAGCCTGGGCTGCAGTGATCATGCGCTGGTAGAGCTCACGCTCCTGAGGGAAATGGGAAGAACAAAGAGTATAGTGAGGACCCTGAATTTTAGAAAAGCCAACTTCCAGCTCCTCAAGGAGATAGTCAGAAGGACTCCCTGGGAAACGGTCCTCAGGGACAGGGGAGCAGAACAGAGCTGGCAGATCTTTAAGGAAGTGGTCCACAGAGCGCAGGAGCTCTCGATCCCGATGTGTAAGAAATCAAGCAAAGAAGGGAAGAGACCAGCGTGGTTGAGACAGGAGATGCTGGTCAAGCTAAGGAGGAAGAGGGAACTGCACAGGCAGTGGAAGCAGGGACAGGCATCCTGGGAAGAGTACAGGGAAGTGGTCCGGTTGTGTAGGAATGGGGTCAGGGAGGCGAAGGCGCAGCTGGAGCTTAACTTGGCTAGGGATGCAAAGAATAATAAGAAGGGTTTCTACAGGTATATCAGCCGTAAAAGGATGGTTAAAGAGAGTGTACCCCCGCTGATGAGCGAGACCGGCAGGCTGGTAACAGCAGATGAGGAGAAGGCTGAGGTACTCAACAACTTTTTTGCCTCAGTCTTCACTGGCAAACTCTCTCCTCACCCCTCCCGAGTTGATGGATGGCATGAGGAGGCCTGGGAGGGCAAAACCCCTCCTGCTGTAGGAGAAGACCAGGTTCGTGACCACCTGAGGAACCTGAACACACATAAGTCCATGGGACCTGATGAGATGCATCCCAGAGTCCTGAGGGAATTGGCCGATGTAATTGCCAAGCCACTCTCCATGATACTTGAAAAGTCATGGCAGTCAGGTGAAGTCCCTGGTGACTGGAAGAAGGGCAACGTTGTGCCTATTTTCAAAAAGGGTAGAAAGGAAGACCCTGGGAACTACCGACCTGTCAGCCTCACCTCTGTGCCTGGGAAGATCATGGAGCAGATCCTCCTAGAAGCTATGCTAAAGCACATGGAGGCCAGGGAGATAATTCGAGATAGCCAGCATGGCTTCACCAAGGGCAAGTCCTGCCTGACGAACCTGGTGACTTTCTATGACGGTGTGACGTCAATGGTGGATAAAGGAAAACCAACGGACGTCATCTATCTGGACTTCTGCAAGGCCTTTGACACGGTCCCCCACAACATCCTTCTCTCTAAATTGGAGAGCTATGGATTTGATGGGTGGACTGTTCGGTGGATAAGGAACTGGCTGGATGGTCGCATCCAGAGGGTAATGGTCAACGGCGCAATGTCCGGATGGAGACCGGTGACGAGTGGTGTCCCTCAGGGGTCCGTACTAGGACCGGTGCTGTTCAACATCTTCATCAATGACTTGGACAGTGAGATCGAGTGTACCCTCAGCAAGTTTGCAGATGACACCAAGCTGAGTGGTGCGGTTGACACACCAGAAGGAAGGGATGTCATCCAGAGGGACCTGGACAGGCTGGAGAGGTGGGCCTGTGTAAACCTCATGAGGTTCAACAAGGCCAAGTGCAAGGTCCTGCACCTGGGACGGGGTAACCCCCAGTATCAATACAGGCTGGGGGAAGAATGGATCGAGAGCAGCCCTGCCGAGAAGGACTTGGGGGTGCTGGTGGATACAAAGCTGGACATGAGCCAGCAATGTGCCCTGGCAGCCCAGAAGGCCAACTGTACTCTGGGCTGCATCAGGAGGAGTGTGGCCAGCAGGTCGAGGGAGGTAATCCTGCCCCTCTACTCAGCTCTGGTGAGACCTCACCTGGAGTACTGCGTCCAGCTCTGGAGCCCTCAGCACAAGAAGGACATGGAACTGTTGGAGCGGGTCCAGAAGAGGGCTACTAAAATGATCCGAGGGCTGGAGCACCTCTCCTATGAGGACAGGCTGAGAGAGTTGGGGTTGTTCAGTCTGGAGAAAAGAAGGCTGCGGGGAGACCTGATTGCGGCCTTTCAATACCTAAAGGGGGCCTATAGGAAAGAGGGGGAAAATCTTTTTAGTAGGGCCAGCTGCGTTAGGACAAGGGGTAATGGTTTTAAACTAAATCAGGGTAGGTTTAGGCTAGATATAAGGAAAAAATTCTTTACAATGAGGGTGGTAAACCACTGGAACAGGTTGCCCAGAGAGGTAGTGGAGGCCCCATCCCTGGAAACATTCAAGGCCAGGTTGGATGGGGCTCTGAGCAACCTGATCTAGTTAGCAGTGTCCCTGCTGACTGCAGGGGGGTTGGACTCGATGACCTCTAGTGGTCCCTTCCAACCCAAAACATTCTATGATTCTATGATTCTATGATTCTAAAATGGACAATAAAGAATCCACATCTCTCAACTCCCATCTCCGTTTTAGACATGAGATCATCCTTTTCTTTACACATTCCTACACTTCAATCACACTGCACTGCTCAGGAAACAGGAGCTACACCCACACTACAATGCATTGACTGCTGTCTCACAACCCAGCCAGACCTCCCAAGGTCACCAGAGCCCAAAGAAGTGTATAGCCTTATGGCATTCTCCTGCACTGGACATCACCCTGCTGTTGCATTCTTTTTTACTTTTAATAAAAAACCCCACTATTAAATGTTGAATTTATTATCGATAGCCAACAACCAGTTCAAATGCTTGCATATACTGTTGCTGTCCATGATAATATATTGCAAAATTTTGTATTTTTATAAATACTATAAACATCACACATTAATTTATCCCACTGCAGCATCTTCCTTAGATATATTAAATGTTGTCTTGGAAATGTCAGAGATCCCGTCCTCCATTACAACTCAATGTGAAAAGAGGAAGACTTACATTAGAGTTCAGCATGAATTTGTCCAGACTGATCTCTCTTATAATTTGATAAAGTTTATAAATACAAAATACATGGACAAACCACAACATAGTCAAAGATCAGCTGAAAGTGGAGTTTCTTTAAAATCTTCCCAAGAGATATGACTGCTAATCCCTCAGAGGAGTGCAATGTAACAGTACTTCTAAAAGAAAAAAAGTTTCCAATAACTTTTTACCCAATTATAGCAGGTGCCTCTTTCCAATTATTGTTGAGAATGTTAATGGTTAAAACCAGTTTCTATTCTCTCTTTTCCATTCGTCACAATTCCTTCTGTGGGAATTTTGACACCAGTGAGTATTTTGCTCATTGCTATGACCGATCTGAAGGTGCCTTTTCTGCTGCTGTTCAACGATGCTATGGAGGAAGAACAGCCCCCAGCTTGGTAGGATCCAAATGAAGTAAATCCAGTACCTGGAACAGGAGAAACTCCAAGAATAGGAAAAAAGCATCTCTATTCCTTTCCCTTCTTCTCCCACAGGGTTCCCTGTGGATTCTAGAAAAGTTGGTAACTACTAAGGCTTTCATTGAATAGAAAACTGATTCTCTAAACATATCTGGGTAGAAATGAGTGATTATGTGTTCAGAATTCAAGGGATTTATATCCTTGTGTATACTGTAAGCTTTACGTCTTCCACTTCTTTCTAGTTTTCCACTTAAACCTGCTTCTGTAGATTTGTCATAGCCATTCAGTTTTTTGGCACCAGGTAAGATTTTGTATGCTTTGATGACTTCTCTGAATTTCTTCTCTGCTGCTAACCTATTTTCTGGATTTTTCTCAGGATGCAACTTCAATGCCAGCTTTTGGTATGCCTTTTTAATGTCATCTGCAGAGGCACCCCTCTGCACAACTAGAGCTAATAGTAATTCCCCACTGTGCCACGACGCCCTCAGCAGCAATAGCATATTGTCTTCAGCAAATAACCAGATATGCTGGGTTTGGCTGGGGTAGAGTTAATTTTCTTCATAGCAGCTAGGATGGGGCTATGGTTTGGATCTGTGCTGGAAACAGGGGATGGTTTCATTCCTGCTGAGCAGGGCTCATACAGAGCCAAGGCCTTTTCTGCCTCTCACCCCACCCCACCAGCAAGGGGCTGGGGGGGCACAATGAGCTGGGAGGGGGCATGGCCGGGACAGCTGACCCCAACTGACCCCAGGGGTATCCCACACCGTATGACGTCATGCTCAGCGTATAAAGCTGGGGGGAGAAGACGGAAGGGGCAGACCTTGGGAGTGATGGCGTTTGTCTTCCCAAGTCACCGTTACGCATGATGGAGCCCTGCTGTCCTGGGGATGGCTGAGCACCTGCCTGCCCGTGGGAAACAGGGAATGAATTCCCTGTTTGGCTTTGCTGATGTGCACAGCTTTTGCTTTATTTATTAAACTTTATCTCACCCCATGAGTTTTCTGACTTTTACTCTTCCACTTCCCTCCCCCATCCCGCTGGGTGGGAGTGAGCAAGCAGCTGGGTAGGGCTTAGTTGCTGGCCAGGGTTAAAGCACAACACCAGAGAACCAGTTAAGCTTCAAGTCGCCCCAGCACTCTTTCTCCAAGTGACTAAGAACTGCAAGGTTTCACAGTACAGCTAACACAAAAGCATGGCAGCCAGCATGCCCATGTTCTCCTCCATGCCGTGGCTCTGCTAGAAAGCAGCAGTGGACACAAGCTAGCATCAAACCCGCTTCCCGTCTGCTCAGGTATTGCAGCGAGGCCAGCAAACTACCACCTTGGGCTTATCTGGCTGTTGCAATACTAATGGCTAAGAAGCCACATGGGCAACAACGAAAGTCAGGCATAGCACTAGCACGTCTCGAGACATGGCAAACAGCTTCAGTCTTTGAGTGAGCCACAACCCCCTTTGCTCCCCGGGCTGCTAGAGAAAGCTCAGCCATGTACTGGCAGGCAGCAGTTCTTTGAAGGTGTTCACACCCTCATCCTGCATCTGGTCTGCCTCTCTCTTTAGTTATCCTGTGTCCCCAACTTCTTGGCTTGTCTGATTTGCTTGCTGATGTTATGTTTTTTTTGTTATTGGGCAACATCTTTCAGTTGAATCTCTTTTCATCAGTGAGCTCTTTTGACTTGCTGACATCAGTGGAACTCCAAGAAGGAATAATGTATAATCACCATACAATCATCACTTCTTACCAGCACTTACAATATAGTTTTAATAAAAAATTCTGCATTCCTTAAAACGTCTTCTCATTTTCCTTGAAAAGTTGTAAGAAAAATTCAGGTCTTAATAATTCTTTGAGTCACTTGCTTTGGGTGAGTCCAGATATATTCAGATTCATCAAAAGAAAAAGCCTGGACTCAGTTACTGTCGTGTAAAAGCAGAATGTAATAATAGAGCCCATGATTACATTCTGGGCTATGGATGTTTTGTAAGAAAACCATTGTGCTACCCCTGCTGAAGCAGTTCAGTGGAAAACAATTTCCCAGTGTTGTAGGTGAAATGGAATACTTGCCTTTACCATTTACAACCTCACTCCCCTTATAGTACATATTCAAGGCAGTAGCAGATCAAATGAATTTAGGTTCCTGGGGCCCTGACAAGCTGCAGTACAAATGGCAGAGAAAAACAAGAGATGGCCAGAGCTTCAGCTGCAAGCCTGGTCACTCTACAGACAGAGGACAGCTAAGGGTTCAAAGTGAACCTGACTGCACTGCTGTACCCAGAAGGCCTGGCAGATCCTGGTAACACAGTTAGTTAGTGGCCAGTAAAGAGCACAGAGGAAACAGACCATCACCACTGGTGGGAGGTTTAGGGACAGGGTTGGTCCTGGTGCAGACAGGGAACAGGCTGGAAGAGCTGGCATGGAGAACCAGACACTTGCTGCTCCTTGTGCTGCGAAGGGAATGGAGGGGGAAGGAAGCGGCAATGACTTCTGCTACGAGGGTCCGTCCCACCTCTCCTGGCTGTATCTTGGTGGCAGCTGTCAGCCTCTCTCTCCAAGGCCTTGGTATAAAGTGAAGTTGGCAGCAGAATCAGAGCCACATTTCTGCCCATGGCTATCTTAGCAGAGCCCTGGCAACACATTGCTAAAAAGCAGCTTACTTCAGCTATCTTCCTGAAGCCACTTGCCCTCACTGCAGAATACTAATAAAACCTTTACACTCTACTTCTATGCTGCTTTCCATCAGGCTGTTGCAAATTGCTTTGCCAAAACTCATGAGTTAGCCTCACCTTGCTGCTGCAAGATCAGTAGTAATTACTGCAGTATTACTGACAAGGCAGCTGAGGTGCAGAGAGGTTAAGATATTTGATGAAAGTCAGAGGTATCTGTCAGTATAAGGAAAAAGCCCCAGAGGCCACAATTACTTCGCCAGTGTGGTTTTTTTAAGCCACATTTCGAGAGCTGTTGAGGAGACATGGATGCTGGTGTTAAGGAATGGATACACTCAGATAATTTTTTTTGCCTGTTTACCCATCTTCAAATTCTGAAAAATTAGTAGCAGCTGCAGAAAGGGCCTCTCTCTGCAGTCTGCCAGAGAATTATCCAACCACCAGGTTTTTCACCCCTAAGAACAAAGAGCTAAATTTAGACGCTCTATTACACTCATCAATTACGATCAGATGGGATTTCACTGTCCAGGTGCTGAAGGTCAGCAAGATTAACCTGACCAACAGTAACATTATTTCACGTTAGATGTACAGTTTCCCTGAAAAGCTGCCAATAACTTGCACTAGCTCAGTGCCTTGGAAAGTCAAGCCATCTATTTTGATACTAAATACAAGTGTTGGTAGCTAATTTCGTGGTAG
The DNA here is from genome assembly GCA_017310255.1 of Butorides virescens. NCBI lineage: Eukaryota > Metazoa > Chordata > Aves > Pelecaniformes > Ardeidae > Butorides > Butorides virescens. The sequence goes on along the minus strand of JADKXX010002126.1, from coordinate 95,506 downwards.
TCACATGCAAACCTACAGATTCACCAGGGAAGGTGCTGAACTGACAATCTGGAGATGTCAAGGCCCTTCACTATGGAATGGGTGGGCTGTTGGCTGAGTAAGCCAACATCCCCTATCCTGCCCCAGTAATACACCTTACCAGTGTGCTGATGGGCAAGTTACAAGGGGCCGTATGACTGTTAAGCTCTTTGCTGATCAAAACTACCGAAAAAAGCCATCCATTAGGATCAGCAGTTACAAGGCCCAGAAATGAAGACCCAACCTCTTTCTCAGACCAAGCCCTACAAACACACTGCTCCTGTCCCTAAAAAGTCTTCCCCTTTATTGCCTACTTGTCCTTTCCCTGTTGGCTTGCACTGCCAAGTTCAGTGCAACACAGCAGCTCCTTTTCCACCCTACATCTTCAAACGCAACTTGCTTCTTACGAGCCCTGGATTTTATACTCATGAGTGTATTTGCACAATACACTAAGGAAGAAGGGAATTGCCATTCACATTTTAAATAATAAGACAGTGAAACTGAGTGGGCTACACAGGGAGACTGAGTCCAAGCCAGGAAATTTGTTTAGATTCCTCGCCTTTCAGATGACCGCTTTAAACAACCTCCAACCCGTTATCCACACCCTGCAGAACAATATTATTACTCAAAGATCATAGTCCCATGGATTTTCACCCAATCACAGACTCAAATCCCCAAGTTCATGTGGGATTTTCACACCCATTTAACAGCATATAACCAGGTCCACGGCAAAAATCTGCAATGCAAGAGACTGGTGGCAGTCAAAAGGTGTTTCCTAACAGATTTACCTGTTCTTGAAAAGCAGTGGCTTGTTCTTCAAATCCAGCTGTTCTGAAGTAATTCACAACATCGATAACAGCCCAGTCAGCAGGATCCGGAGGTCTCCCGTTCTCTACTGAACTGCAAAGTGCAAATCCAGACAAGCAATCACTAAACCTGTGCAGAGCGTCTGCTGCTTTTTTGTGCACACCCCACGTACATCCCCTCCTTCCTTGTTCCTCCAGGAAAAGTGTCCTGCAACACACCTCCCCCTGCCCCGATACAAAACAGTCACTCCTGTTCTCTTCCATTTCAAAGACCCGATGCTGGGGACAACTGAGGTACCTCTCCCTTCAGAAAAGAAGAAAGTAAGAAGAAGAAATCTTCACATCAGCCAAAGGTAATCAGTCAGGATCTTCTCCTGCAAGTGTGCTGCCTTCACAGTTGGAGAACAAAGACTACCATGACTGAGGTACCAAATCCTTGTCTTTCAAGACTGCAGCTTATTTTCAGCTACCAAGTACTGATAAAGAATTGCAGTATGTGGATTATTCTTTTCCCAGACGAGAATGTGCTTCCTTGTAACATGGGACGAAACTACTGGAAACCATCTTTACCTTGCAAAACAAAACGGAAAAAAAAAAACAAAAAAAAAAAAAGAAGAAGAGAGGCACCAATGATTGCACTAATATATAGGAAATTTCCCCAAATCTGTTTTTGGACTCATTTTTGGACAAATCTATGGACTTTTTAAATAGCTGTGAATCTGAGAAAACATCTGTTAAACATAGAATTAATTCCTTCTCTGACTGACCTCAGGCAATTGCTTTCCACAGTAGTAAAACCAACCAATCATTCATATTACGATCCCTCTCCTGCCATTCTTATCCTCAACTTGCCATCAACCTATCTCATAACCTTTGCATATCTGCAAATTCCTGGTAAAAAAGACACACAGTCAGCTTGATTGCCTTTCCTACAGCAATTTAGGAGGATGAAGAGCAAGACATCAAAAGAACGAACTTCTTTAATATTTTTCTTCGACTACAAGTCCTAAAGTTCATGCCAGACATTTTCCGCTGTTCTGCATGCTTAATGATAATGCTAATGAAGAAATATTGAAAATGTACAGGTCAGGGCAGATGTCAGAATCCTGGCCATTTCATTGTCCTGAAGCTTAGAGGCAGGACTTTGATTCTCAACAGCACCAGCTGGAGAAGAAACACAGATTACACTCTCCTGACAGCATTTTTGGTTTGTCCTTCAAATTTTTCTTTTCCAACTGTCACCACCCCTGTCTCGCCTAGACTTGTATGTCTTTCAGCAAAATAACCAAGTGAATCAACAGCCAACTGTTCTTCCAACCAGCCACAAAGAGAAGCAAACAGAAACACATATAGTACCTCCCATCACTGTTTCTACAACATCCCGGTTTCTACAACTAGCTGAGCCCTGGGAAGGAGGACTCATGAACACAACGATTTTTGCTTCTCCCCTAACTCTTTGAACATACCTGTCGATATGACAACAACATTCTGGCCCTTGAGATTCACGCTGCAACCTTGAAGTCATGCTGCACTTGGCCTTCTAAAAGCAGTTTCTTTCACTTATCACATGGAATATACACATATCTTGGAGCAATGAGCAAAGGGCCAGAGTTTCTCACTTTCGCTCATCAAGTAATGACTTGCTTCATGAATCACTTCACTGATTGTGATTACATAGAAAGGCAACACTCAGCAAAATTGAAAATAAGACTATTTGGCCTTATCAGAGCTCCTTTTTTTTAAAAAAAAAAATAATCAAAGAATGCCTTTCAATTAAGATTTTTGGTGTTGTGCACATTCTGGGGCTTAAGAATTAAAATGTGAAAAGCACCACACAAAACCTGCACATATTTGTAAAAGCAACATTTGAAGAATTATATTTAAATCTTTGCATTTTCCCTAAGACACAGACTATCACTTGCAATGACTCATCTTCTACTTAAAATTAAACAAACAGCTCAATATTTAAAAAAAAAAAGATAAATCCTAAAAGATATTGAATTTATTTCTTCCTAAACAGCAAAGAAAAGATTCAATCTGTAAAAATACCTCCTAACTGTATTTTGCTTAATTCCCAAAACACTTTAATTTCAAACTAAATATGGTCCCAAACCCTCCTTCCCACAATTTTGTATTTCATCGCAGGTGCATTAGTTGTTCATCTAGCTCTGCTTTTATCACTAGGGAACTACAGCTTGGTCCAGCCACACCCCAGGCCCAACTGCAATGACTTCAGGGGCTCTACCTTAGTTATTAACTAATCACAGGAAATTATTGCAAGCCCCTGCCTCAAGGAATAGCATCATGCCGGACCTCAATTTCCACAGCTACAGCTGCAGGAGACTCAAAGGCATGTGGCAGACTGCTGGAGGCTGGCTGGATTTTAACCCATCTACCCACACAGATGCTCACTTGGCTTCTAGACTTTAACAGTATCCTCCTTGCCCTGCTGTTGCACATGGCTCTATTCTTTAGCCAAGAAAAGGGAATATATAACAGCCACGGCTTAGCCATACACTGGTTTATGCCAGACATCCTGGATGCTGTAAAATCTTAAGAGGACTGGCATTTTAGGCTTTGTAACAAGATACTAGATGCACTGATAATGAATAAAGATTAGGCTTGTCTGCTTTTTCACCGCTGTCCCTGTGCCTTTATTGCCATCATGTGGCAGAAGCAGCAAGGCCCAAACGGATATAGCTGTGAACAAACAGATTTTATCCAAGCTATTTATAACTGCTTCAAGAAAGTGCCAAATACGTCCTTTGTAGATAGGTGCACATACATACTGTACACATTCCTTTAGAAACCACAGCTCCTGATCAGTTTAATTACAATCTCCATCAGTTTTAAAAAGCCACCTTCACAATTAGTAGTTGAGCCTTTATCACCTAATCCTCAAGGGGAAAATTATTAAATGCAAACTGTCCTTGCTTTGAATGCCTCCCTTCTCCCCCCCCCCCCCACGGAGTCCTCATTGTAGAAGCAAGACTGCCAGCTGAAGGTGGCTTCTGAGGGACATACAAGGTATCATCTACTCCCAGTTGCTGAATAGGGATAATGCGTTTTATGCTGGTGTGGTGTAACCAATGTCTCAAGTGAAGGGGGAGCACACCAATTTTAATGGCTGCCATCAGGTCTTTTGATGCTGTGTGATAGTCAGGTGTTTTATCGGCATCCTGAAGTGACCATTATTATTATTACTTATGTTACTCTAATGCCTGGGAGCCTAAACATTGTCAAGTTTTCTTGGAAGTCTTATAGAAAAAGAGATCTGAAGGAGAAGAATGCGGTGCAGCTTTGCAGAAGTGTTGCAGTTTGAGAAGACCTTTCTTTGTGTGCTTTTTTTTTTAATATATCTATATCTAGATACGTATATATCTATCACAGCACAGCTTCTATAACCCTAAAGCAGCAAAGCCAAATTTTTCCACACAGAGCTCCACTTCTCAGATCATAACTTCATTCAGAATTGCTAGTCCTAATCTAAGAATTGCTGACCATTAAGGATACAGAAATGCCTCCAAAACAGTTCCTATCCCTCAGCCTGCAGTCTACCACACTAATGAAAATTCTAGAGCAGTGCACATCAAGTCTCTGTCTTATTCCCACCCTAGGTCTTAAGTAAAAAATGCAGCAGTTTAGGGCTTCTCAATAAATATCTGTTCCAGAAGAGGACTGACACCAAAGACATACACTGCTGCTACTACTTCTCAGTTCTAGATGGCTGGGCAGTCAGCACAGAAGGGCATATGTTTCGCTGAAAGAGACAGACTTCCACGTAGGACACTTCTCGCCATCAGGCACCGGTTTTGCAAAAGCCGCTAGCAGAGAGGTGAGCAGAGGTAGAGTGTTGGTTACAGCGCTACCACTTGCTTTAGTCTCTGATTGAGAGGAGAAATCAATGGAGTAAGGTATAACCCTAACTTAAGTTACTAGCTTCTGCATCTCTCCATTGCTATACAGTCCTCCCACATACCACTTTTAATCAATTCGGTGCCCGAGACTCTTTCATTTCGGTGTTGAAACACAACAAAAGTAACTGAGAACAGGGAAGGTTTGAAATGAGCAAAGATGGAGGTGCCCACCCTTGCCAACCACATTAAGTCAAAGGAAAACTACAATCAAAATCCATGTGCTGTTTACATAAACTGAACACTATGGATTCACTTACTTTTTGACATCCAGAGAGCCATTTTCCTTGTTTTCCATGTCAACAGTTAGCATGGAGAGGACAGAGGTTTCTTTTACTTCAGCAACTGATCAATAGGGGGGAAAAAAAGCTGTGTTTAATTATTGGTAGTATGAAATGAGCAACATAATGTAACAGAAACGAGCATTCTACAGGGACACAACCGTGTTTCCACCTGAGAGCAAAGGTGCTGTCAAAGACTGCTTCCCTCGGAAGCCTGGCAAAGCTGGTTATAGCTAATGAACGAAGAAAAGTTGACCTGTGCTTCAAACACAAGAAATATTTCATGCCTGAAAATCAAGGAAGGTAACGTTACATTTGATCCTTTCTGAAACTAATAAAATTTTGATCAAACTCTATACTCACACTCATAGAGACTGACCTGCAATATAGAGCTAGATAGCAAGAGGGCTTATTATGCCGTCGGTCACCCTGCTATTCAGAGGATCCAAACAGATGTATGATCTTATCCCTAGCAAGGTTTTGAAATCCATAGCCTTGTTTTACAAATGGGGACTCTGGGATACAGATGAGCACAAACTGACTTATATCCAGCTCGCACATAAAGCTAGTAAGCAGAGTTAACTAATTGAGCCCCAAACTCCTCAGGCCTAAATCGGTATCTTATCTATAAGACCATCCTTCCTGCACTAGCACAGCTTCTTCTGTAGGTATGGTATACTGAACTCTGAAAAGGAAAGGAGCATATGAAGGACACAGGAGAAAATCCAGTTTGCTTCCCTCCTCGCAGCATGCTGGAGTACTTTCACCACGCAGCTTTTTCCACCACTCCGCGGAACATGCAGAAACGACCCGAGCCTTTTCTTTCTGTTCCCGAGTAAGCCATTTCTATTTCAGAGAGCACCAAAGAACTGACCAAGGACTCAGGATGTTCTTGCTGTAGCATTAATGGATGCCAGTGAAATGTCACAGCGCTCTGGGAAGTACAGAATAGGGAAATCACGCTCTTCAGCTAAAACTTTGCAAAAATAGAGGATAGCAATTAACGCTGCCATTACAAAAAGAAAAAAAAAAAGACCCTTTATTGTACAGCTAGCAGCACGTAAAGCACCAAGAAAACAGTCACAAACTGATGGCAAAGATGCTTCTCCCCGTACCGCTGACCAAACAACTCCACGCATTCCCTCAAATCACTTCGTGGTTCACCTGAGGTGACAGCCAAACGGCGACCGAACCAGCCCGCCAGCGGAAGGTCCCCTCACCCCGGCCGCACAGGACCCGGCGGCCACCCGGCGCTCGGGGCAGGGCACCTTCCCCGGAGCCCACGGCCCCCCGCGGCACCCCGGGGGGGGGGGGGGGGGGGGGGGGCTCCCCTTCCCTCCCGGCGGGCGAGGAGACGGCTCCGCCGTGACTGTGTGACACGCGTTCACCATTTTACAAGCATCTCCGAAACCGCTCGCCAGGCAGCACTGCACCACATTGTCATTTTTGGGCTGGGGTGAGGGGGGGGGTAGGGGGGGGGGGGAGGGAGGGGAGGTTGAAGCAAGACAGAAAAACCTACCTACGAGCAACTAAACCAAAGCATGGCTACAGGCTGCTCCGGAGCGGCGGAGCCCTCGGCTCCCGCCCCCCCGCGCCCCCACCCCCCCCGCCGGCAGCGGGGCGCTCGGAGGCGGCTCCGTTTGACACCGGGCAGCAGCCCCGCCTGGCTCCCGGCCCGCGTGACGCGGCCGCCACACAGGGCCCGCGCCAACCGCCGCCCGCGTCATGGCGGCCGCGTTAAAGGCGCAGCGCTGCGCACACCCCACACAGCCCCCCCCCACCCCCCGCGCCCCGTCAGGGGGGCCCGGGGCGCCGCGGGGTCCCCCCCCCACCTGCCGCCCCTTCGCCGCAAGCGCCGCGCACCGCGGAGGAGCGCAGCGGGGACCCGGCGCCCTCCGGGGAGCGGCTTCCCGCCGGCGGGGCTTACCTGCCGGGGAGCGGCGGCGGCGGGGCCGGAGGGCTGCGGGCAGGGGCGGCTGCGAACCCGCCCGCGGCGGGCGGCCGGAGAGGAGCGCTCGATGCAAGATTCATGACCCGAGTTTCTTGGGACCTCCTTGTAAACATGTCTACTCCTCCTACCGACCGGGGTGGATGTAGGAACGGTAAGAGCGGGGGGGAAAGGGGGTGGGTGGAATCCGCAGGTAGCCTTTGAAGGCTGCAGTAGCTCATCCGAGGGGAAATTTACACAAGGTGGGCAATAGGAACGGCCACGATCTCGGCAAATTGATAAAGTGACATAAAATTTAGTTCTAGAATGAGTTCGCCAACTTGCAGGTGAATCGTAGACACTTGGCTTTCCCTGGAGCTGGAGCACCGGCGGGCTCAGGGTGGTGGGACAGAGGAGCGGCCAGGGGACAGCACGGCCCTGCCACCGCCGGGACCGGGGAAGAGGGGACACAGAGACAGCCATTCCTGGGGACAGCTACACCTCTCACTCCTGATAGCACCACACCTTATTTCTCAAGGAGACCTACAGACGCCCCCGGGATTTGCTGTACAGCAAGGTACAACCCAAAGCGCCTACAAATGACCAAGTCTGGCCCATTGGCAATAAAATCTTGCCCGCGGAGTTTAATACAAACGTTGGCAAGTTTCTCCAGCAATTGCACTTTTTTTTTTTTCTTTATTACACTAATTTTTAATTTCTTCTTCCAAATTTCCCTTGATTCAGGATGTTTTCTAATGGCATGGAAGTGTGACATGGATGACACGCTGTCAGCGCTAGGGAAATTAAGCAAACAGTACCAACCAACGCACCCTGCCTTCCCCGCAGACGGGCCCCACAGACTTCCCCCCTGCAACCAGGGCTGCCTCCCAACCACAGATCAGATGCAGTGGCCTTTTGACCATCCCTAACTGTCTGGATTCGTACAAATTTGTGGGATGTTTTACTTGCAGAATTTCCTTCTGAGTCAAACCACACAAATTGCACCCTTGCTGTTCATTGCGAGGCGAGGGGGACGTTACCAGCTACCTGGGGGGGTTTGTCCAGAACCAACTGACGACTTCAGCCTGATTTCTGTGGAGCAAGTCACGGCTCCAGGACACAGAGCCTGCTGGCCAGCAGAGCGGGTGTGGGGGGCTACCCCAGGCACCCAGTGTCTGTCTCACTCCCAGAAGCAGCTTACTGCATCCCAGCTGCGCTTGTGAGCAGAGGTCCAGGTCACCTCACTGCTAACGGGACACAGTTACAAGCACTAAAATCACAGGAGAAGTGCGCTTTTGTGCAAAGGATGGTTGATGTGACTTCCCCGACCATTTCGTTTTGCCTGACTTACACGCTGCCAAATAAATAACCAAAGCTCGCAAAAACTATGCAAATAACGGGACTCGAGTATCGATAGGAGCGTTGAGAACAGAAAGCAGTGGCAGTCCTCACTGCTTTGGATTTTAAATAAATGCAGATAAACAAGTTAAAGAGAGTACTGAACATACTGCACCCTAAAGAAAACCCTCTTTACTTCACATCCCAAAGCGTACTGTAAAACGTGGCACATTTGTGTTGGACAAGTAAGCCGCACAAGGCAGTTCTTTTTTGTCTCTCAAGAAATAAGCATTCTAAATGAGGCCATAATGAGTTTTCTGCATCAGCTGGTTTCTAACTTTGGTAATGAACTGACATTTGAGGATACAAATATAAACCAGCTATTTTACTCACACTCTCCCCTTCCTTCCATCACGTTCTTCAATTAATCCTTAGAGTATTTGAAAGGAGGCTCACACGGTACGTGCATTCTGTCTAAAAGACCTTGAAAAGCAGAGAGAGGAATTTTAAGAAAATGGTCTGTGGAAAAATTCAACGTGGAATATGCTCTGTTGTTTGTATTTTCATTCATTGGGGTAAGGTAATTTAATTAAAACAAGACTATGTCTAGAGGGAGACAAAGAAGGAAAGTGAATTAGACTATCTGTATCCCGCTTCTGGCAAAAAACATTTCCAGGCCACGTAGGGAACAAAGCGAGACCAAGGTTGGTAGATCCAGGGTGAGGGGTCAACCCCGTGTCTTTCCGAACTTCTGCTGTTACACAAGGAGAAACACACAGGTGTCAATAATCATAGAATGGTTTGGGTTGAAGGGACCTTTAAAGGCCATCTAGCCCAGGCTGCAGGGAGCAGGGACACCTTTAACTCCATCAGGCTGCTCAGGGCCCCGTCCAACCTGGCCTTGAATGTTCCCAGGGATGGGGCCTCCACCACCTCTCTGGGCAGCCCGTTCCCGTGTTCCACCGTCCTCATTGTAAAGAATTTCTTCCTTATAGCCAGTCTAAACCTACCCTGTTTTAGTTTAAAACCATTACCCTTTGTCCTGTCACAGCAGGCCCTGCTAAAAAGATTTTCCCCATCTTCCCTACAGGCCCCCTTTAGGTACTGAAGGGCCACAATCAGGTCTCCCCGCAGCCTTCTCTTCTCCAGGCTGAACAGCCCCAACTCTCTCAGCCCTTGTAGGAGAGGGGCTCCAGCCCTTGCATCATTTTTGTAGCCCTATCAGACACCAACTGACCCTGTTTTCTGGCTACTGGAAAATGCCAGTTTTCTACTGAAAAGCTATTATTTCTTATCGTCCCTGGAAGTGACAGCAGCACACGTAGCCAAAAACGCGCGGGGTGCGTGGCAGCGGAGAGCGTCGCACCCTGTCAGCTGCGCAGCGGCCACAGTCCAGCTCCCCCGGGGCAACATAAAACCCTTTAAACCTTTCTTCTTCCAGCGTCCTGGGTGAAAGCGTGCCCAAACACGTTCGCAGGGAAAGCGAAGCGAGGGAACACCGCGGGACCCCCGGGGCTTCACGCTGAGGGAGGCCAGGGACGCGCCCCTGCGTAAGCGAGCGGGTTATGCCCGTGTATGAAATGCGTTTGTCTTTGCCAACGCCGCCCGAAGGCTTTACAGCTTCCCCCAGGCACAAAGGCGAGTGCCCGGCGCCCACAGGGCTGGGCCGCGGCGGGACCGTGGCCGCCCCGCCCGCCTATGGCCGCCCGCGGGGCCTGCTGGGAAGCGGAGTCCCTCAGGGGGCCGCCGGCCGCGCTGCCTCAGGCCCCGCCGCCCCCCTGCCTGCCGGGCGCCGGTGGCGAGCGGCCCGGGACGCGGCTTTCAGAGCGTCTGGACTGCGGGATAAAGGCCTGACGGGGCTGTGCCGTTCCTCTGGGCGTTCAGGGGCAGGTTTTGGGGGCTGGCACCCCGCCTTTGGGGTTCCTGGCTGGCCCGAGCGGGAACGCTGCTCACCGTGAGGGAGACAGTGAACCAGAGACAGCCGAAACGCCGAGAGGTTTCATCCGCATGGGATTAGCGGCCAAAAAGCATCAAACTCCTCTTAACGGGCAGCGCTGGGGGCAGGGGGAACGAACAGGGGACACCGGCTGGTTTTAAGCAATTCTTGCCACAGCTGTGGAAGGGCCACAGGTTTAAGGCGACTGCTTGCCACCCAAACTGAATTACTTTTTTAGCTGTTTCCAGTCTATCAATAACAGTAGTCTAAAAATCCCTTTTGCATCATTTCCTCCCTAGCAATACAGGACTAAAAAGGGGCCTTCCAGGCCGTGGGGGCTGATCTCCTGCCATTGCAGGCAAGCCCTCACGTAACCACATCCGCACCTCGCCCGGCTTTTGAGCCCACGAAGAATCTCACCCCCCCTCCGCCAGGCAGAGAAAGCCTCTGTCAAGCTCCCCTTCACCAGTGGTTAAGGACTTCGAATGTACAGCTTGAAAAATACACAAACTGTTTATACCTATTTGTTCCTGCAGTAATATTGTTTAGTTTAATAGTTGAGTTCTCTGTTTCTCTGGTATTCACTTGCTTATGCAAGCTCAGCTGTCAGAATGACCACAGCCCTTTCAGCCTCTCTCTGTAATAAGCTCTGCATTTTCTGAGCTCGTTCCCCTTTCCTCTGTGTTCCTCTTTGCCTTCCAGGAGCAGATATTTGGAGCTGCACCTTGGGGCGCAGTAGGGTCTCAGTGGTACCTTCTACCTTCCCCGGCTGCTCTGAATAGCCCCTAGCTCCTCACTACGTTTACAGAGGTCTTCTGTCACATCTGTATGGCACTGATGACTTTAGACACCCTAGGACTGGTAAGTACCTCAGGGTCTTTTCCACAGTCCCTGTGGAACTGGGTTGCACCTTTTCAACACTTCTCTCTACTCTCAGAAAACTGTCTTTCCTCCATTAAGGTCTTTTCCACTCCAGTCCATATTCTTTCTAGTTTGCTTGAATGGAATTTTGCTACTTACCTTGCTCCACAGTATCGTCATCTTAATACCCGTCGTCCTGCTCTCCTTTCCCTACTTAGGTGTTGCATAGAGAAATGAGGGCCAGTTCCCAGCAAGGTAGACCAGTCCACACATGGAGTCCAGCGATGAAGCTCCTCTCCTGATTCCTGCCTTGGCCAGGAAGGTCATCCAAAAGCCAGGAAGGTCATCCAAAAGCCATCCTGTGCCTTCTTCATAGCCCCCTTCTGATCTGCCAGGGTTTTCTGCGTGGCTGAGCATTGCCACGTTGCTCTGAAGTTCTGCATAAAGCCTAGACAAAAGGCCAGAGATAGCATTGGTGTGAAGCAGGCATGGAGGGAAGGAAGGCGGAAAACCTGTGGCAAGAATACAGCAGAGTGACTTGTACCAACCTGGCATTGATTTCTAAGGCACATGTTTAAGTACTAGGTCAGAGCACAAGAGCCACTCAGCCTTGATTTATATTCCATGCAGTTACCTGGGTTCACTCTTACAAGGTAAAAAAGAGGGTCCATGGATGTGCGGAAAGTTTTGTAAAAGCTCTGCGTTTCAGGATCAACGCATGGGTTAAGAGCTCTGCAGGTGCACAGTGCCGAATCAGCAACACAGCTCCCTCCCTGCATGCCTGGAGGGGAGGAGAACCGCTCAGATTTACTGACAAGGCAGTAATTAACAGCGTGGCAGAGACCCTCCACTTCGTCCTGACAGGGACGTCCCTTAAGTCTTTGCTGCAGCATACTCAGGTCCTTTTTACACAATAAGCATTATACCACCTTTTTTTTTGTAATCATATCACTCTCCAATAAGGTAACTAGAGTTGCACCCTCATCACAGCGGGCTAAAAATGAACCTGTACAGCAGCAGTGCAAGGCCAGCGGTACCTTTCTGGTTTTGCTTCCTCTGGTTTCCAGGACCGAATTGCTTAAATAAATTTTCCTGCATGTGAATTATATCCACTTCACTGAGGATTTCCTGCCCTACTTACTTTGTTGTGCTCCTTGGTATTCTGGTAGTTGCTCTATATTTAATAAAGCTACTGCCGAGACTTAAACCCTTGTTTTTTTAAAGCTTGTACTTTTTATATATATATATATATATATAAAAATCACTGTATAAACCACAGCTCGTTCTGCCCATACTAGCAGTAGTACCTGCTACATGTTTGCCTAGCTTGCAGTAGTGTAGCACAAAGCTTACAGAAAGTATTCACATGAAATGCCAACGTTGTAAAACAGAATCCAGCCTAATAAAAATACTTCGCATGAACACAGCTCAGACATCTCAGTGAAACAGCTGTTAAATCTATGGGAAATCTGAAAGGTAGCACTTTGGTTGTACCAAGTGAGGCAAATGAAAAAGTACAACATGCTGATGCACACAGGAATGGAAAAACAGTGTTACAGACAGAAAAATGTCAATAAAACACAAGCAGAAATCTCAACTATATTTTGTTAAGAATTCAGTGCTCTGTTTTTTTTCCCCTCTTTGCTGGAAAGCTTTTTTTTTATTTTCCCAGGAGCAAAGAACTGTCTGTGGCTGAAAAACCATCAAAAGCCTGATTTGGATGCCTTGGTGGCCACTTGGTCCTGGCTGTAAAGTTGACTTCCGATACCTCACCAGCCTCCCATATGAGCTTTTACTTCCCGGGACACCGTGCCTGGGAACTGGGCCCCGTGCAGACCCCTGTGGAAGGCAGCGTACCTACGAGCCCACGCAGCTCTCGCATGACACCTTTTCAAGAGACAGAGGAGACCCACACCCAGACAGAGGGAACACCCATCATAGGCACCGTGTCCACAAGCTGGAAAATATTTTCTGCAGAGGCAATCTCAAATACCTCCTCCGTTTCTAAAAATCCTAACTTAGGTTATATTGTTTTTACCACCTGACAGCAGCAATCAAAATGTTCCAATGCAGTTGCACTGAGCTCTCTCCTTTTTCAATGTGGGGATGTTAAGAGCCTTCTCCATGCCTGCTCAATCCTACACAGACTTTCAAGGGTGTCATGGATTTCCCCTTGAAAGCACTGTTGTAATGTCCTTACATCACCTTCCCATCAAGAGGTTTTCTTGGAAGCCAAGGTCAGTAAGATTCAGGACCATGTATACACTCAATAAAGAAAAGAGGAGCAGAGGCTTAGTCATGAACCCACCTTGGTGTCAGGAGTCCAGCTGAACCAGTCTGTTCCTTTATGGTTTTCTTCTAAAAAAAAAAAATATTCCAAGCATACGTGGAGATCTACGCAACACTTGGATAGTGGCAAGCTCTTGAAGGGTGCCCACCTTTGCTAACCATAGCTGTCCTGGGGAACGATCGTATTTCAGAGGTGTTTGGGCAGATCATTCACTGAGTTTCTAGGGCGGTGAAGTTTTTCCACCAGATATCCAGTAGGCAGGCAGAGTTAGCCAGTTTTAGCCTGCTTTAGAAACATCCAGATTTCTAAGATTTGCAAAGCACCCGCGTCCTGGTAAATACTGACATCTTCTTTACATGTTACAGTTCTGGTATAACTGCTGGAACTGACACCAGGCGTGGAAGATCAGAGCATGGCATTTCTTCCATTGACCAGCCATGGAGGATGCTGCTCCTCCACCCAGGGAAAGCACCATGGGCCCAGAGAAGGGCATTTTCCACAGTTCTCAGTCAATGGTGCCCATGGGGGGCTTATGGGTTCTCTATCTGCTCACAGACACTGAACTATGAGGAAGCCAGAAGAAATCATGAGAACCCTTTGCTTTGTGTGCAAATACGAAAGGCCAAAGGATGCGCACGTTGTTTGGCAGGCGGTGGTTGCAAATGGTTCCACCGACCAGGAGAAAGGAACTGCTGTTACAGCAGGGAAAGCGTTCCGGTCGCGCATGAGATGACCCTGTTTCCCCTCTCTACTCTCTGCTTTGCGATAAACCCAAACCAAACAGATACTCATGTGTGGACGCGAGTAGACACGACATCCAAAAGTTATGCATTAAGGTTACAACAGTTAAACTCACCAGTTACAAATTTGCTCAGCGCTAAATTGGTTGATGAGGCTCTGATGAGAGATGCTCTCAAGGACACATTTGCTGTAACTTTACTTTCTCTCCAGCTGCTCTGGTGGCCACATAATTCAGAAAAATATTGATGATGTTTTTTGCCTGTAAACATTACAACTATAATCAGTAGAGATACATCTAAATTTGATCAGCATCCAACTCTCTAAAAATGTATATCCTCTCTACTATAAATACTATATATTTAATGAACCAGCTTAGAAACAGTTTTAAATTTTTTTTTGGTGACAATCTTTGGTTAAAAGCAGTGTATTTCTGAACTTTCAAGTGCACATGATACAGAAATGTGATTGCGTGCTATTAAAACAGACACCCCACACCCCCCAATTCTAGCCTCTAATGAAAATAGGATTTATCAGTCAGGGATTTTTAGTGGAACTTTGATACAGCTTGTGCAATAATACATGTTATGAAAAAAATCCTTTCGTTCAAATTAGTGTCAAAACCTCCTTTTGTTATGCTGATGTTGATATGAAAACCAGTAAAAAAAAAAATGCAAGTATTAATTAACTGTAAAAGGATTTAAAGGCAAAATCTACTAATAAATAAACAACGAATATTCATGGTTGGTATTGCATATATTATCTGACATATTGTGCGACTGGTACAGTCCAAATTTCTCATTCCCTACTGCTCTTTAATATTGGCCATGTCTCCTGTTCTTACTGGGCTCTGCAGCTGACCTTCCTTGCAGACACTGCTCCACACCATAGCAATGTGCCACCTACTGGCAAATGGATGCAACTGGAGCATTTTGTTACAGAGGAGCGAGGTGAAGGTGGAATCGTGATTCGGTTTAGTTTAGAGGTTTTTGTAGTAACCTGGAACATAAAAAAAAAAACCAAACCAACACAACTTCAAGAAAAGTCAGAGGTGAGTTCTGCTAGTCAGTAAGCAGCTGCAGAATTAAGACCCGTTTAATAACTTCAGACATAATACTAGGAAAGCCCGAGAGCATAGCTTTGGGTTGTACAAATCCCCAGTAAAAAAGCATTTGTGTTGATAATTCAAATTTCCTTGTATGGCTTTAAAAGAGACCAACTAATTTAGGAGACTTTAGGGAGTTACTTTTCCCCCCAATGTTTGCTGCAATACTTCTCTTGGCATGAAACGTACCTTGCAGACGACCCCGTCCCGTTAAGAAATTCTCTTCCAGGATGAATGAGCTACGGGTGCTTTGGCCACGGGAGGTGGCTCTCTGACACAGATGCTCTCCTTGAGCCAAGTCCCTGGGTTACGTCCTAAACCACGGAGCAGACACTTCTACAGAAGGAGGACCACGCTCCTGACATGAACTAACGTGCTGACGTTAACAAACCTTATCCCTACATTATACACATGGCCCCTAGAATGATTCTGCCACCTTGATCTTGTTTCTGGTACAATGCAATGTTTTTTTACAAAGGCTGCCTGCTCAGCTCCTCTCTTAGTTTTTCCCACTGGTAAGCAAGCTCGCCAGCTGCATACTTCCCGATACATATGGTAAAAAAACCAAGGGGAATAAAGATAATGTATTTACTGGGGACACATGTTATAATTATTTTTAAGTTAGCAGTTGAAAGAGATTTTTTTTTATAAACTCCGGGCATTTATGAAACAACCAAATATTGATTGCCTAACCTCAGTGAACACACCTGTGAGATAGATGAAATACATTGTTTTACTCATCCAAGGTGTTACCACCTATCATTAATGGAGCCCTGACACCTAGATCCTCACTTTATGCAAAAATCAAGTAGAAAGATGATGGTAAAGGTGGGAAAAATTGAAAGGACATCCCAATCAAGCATTCGGTTTGATGAACTATTACTTAGATACGTATACATTCAAAGTAGCAATGTAGATACACGGTAAAGAGCAATACCTCCAGTAGAAGACAGTTCTCGTGATATTGCTGTGTAGACCAAAGCTTTGTATATGCCACTAGACGTAAATGAGAAGGTGTTGGATTTTTGTATTTAATGAAATTATCTTGATGGTGGAAGAATTTCAGAAAGTTAATCAAGCCTTTCCAGCACTCCAGTTTTCTCTTTATTGCACTAATCTCCAGTATTTCTTCCTGGACACTCAGAAGGCATTGCACAGCACGCCAGGCTGCCGAGACCTCGCTCCATTTGAGTCAGTAACCCTACAGCCGTGTCCTTTCCAATCTTCCACAGCACCTCAGAAGCAAAGGCAAAGGAAGAAGTCTCTGACCTCTACTTCCCAGCAAAGGAAAACATCTGTTCCTGTGGCTGCCTAAGTGCGGGAACAGATCGCTGACCTCCATCCTCAAACTCCTTCCAACCAGAACCACCTTTGCGTCCTAAAGAGCTTCTGTGCTGCAACCACGTCGGGCAAACTGCTTTCTCTATCTCACCCTTAGCAAAGATGCCTCATCCTCAAGACAGGCTGCTTCTCAAGACAAAGAGCAGGATTTGCAATTAGATACTGGATTGCTACTGTGCAATCTATCAAAATCTAAATCTTGTAAGCTGAGCACTAATAAGGGACGTGCAAGTTTGTCGCTGGGTCTTTCTCACATGCCTCACTGACTATGAGCTAATGCAAATTAACATCACAAATGTGTTGCTTTTAAAATTTAAAGCAAAGAGCCACATAAACACAATTTTTAGAAACACATTTTTGCAAAAAACATTTGTATTTGACCCTCCAAGGGAGGGAACAGGACAACCAGACTGTAAGGAAATTTTACTGGCTTTGCAGTAGACTCTTGGGAACTCATCCCAGAGACTTCACAGAAACCTCAAGCTGCTGTTATCCCACCAAGGTAGGAACTTTTTGTAGTAGTGAATTGTAAGAATAAACTACATTTTCAATATACACAAGTTTCCTTCAGGTAGTCATCCCTTTTTGTAGTATACAGGGGGGGAAAAAAAAAGCAACAATGAAAGGTTGTGAACAGACCTCAGATTGAATTAAAACTTTTAAATTCATCATCAAATTCCTAAGTTAGGAAGAGAAGCTATCTCGAGATCCTATCTTGCCCTGATACACCCATCTTATCCTTCTAAAATGCCCAACACCTTACATAATTCCTATGTCAGATGACAAATATTTACTATTTGCAAGACATTTAAGCATCCTCGTGGAGCTCTAACCCTTTTACTGGAAGCGATCACTGCCCAGCCTGACATCAGACGCTCACATTTTACCCCTTCTCTCAGAGGCCTCAAATCAGTTGACTCCTCAAGCTGTCATTTAAAAACATTTTTAAAATATGTGCAAGACCCACACTTGCAAAGCTATAGTGGTCATACAACTGGATGTTGGGTTTTTTGGTTTTTTTTTTGTTTGTTTGGTTGGTTTTTTTTTTTTTTTTTTTTTTTTTTTTTTTTTTTTTTAACAAACAGATCAGCTACACACACCCCAGCTGGAGAATGGAATCATCTTTTTACCAGTTTCTTAGTGAAAGGTTCTCAAATTCTGTTCTGGGATAAGTCCTCCTTTGAGTTAGAAGAATAACAGATTTGAATGACACCTTCAAATCTGCTGCTCGACAAGCTGTGCTTGCACGGGAGCTCTAGTAAAAGCAGATGACAATCTTTTTTGCAGTTTCTTAGCTCAGCTTTAGAAAAAAAGTACGAAGGTCTTTAAAATGTCGCATAGCATTTGTACAACCAAAGCAAGAGCACCACAACCCCCCAGCCAGCAGGCGTGCAGCAGCAGAAGCAGGGGGGCCGAGGCTCCGCTCGGGAAGCGCAGGAGCTGCGTTACAGAGAGCAGGTACCGGAGCCTCTCCCAACAACGCTTGCGGAAAAAGCCTCAAGACAAGACAATGCCACGACCATGAACAGTCTTTACTTCTGTCAGTTGTTTCACAGCACAATGAGACACGGCACAGAGTTTGTACAGCGGGATCTGCAGACAGTTGAAAACCAGGTGATTATCTTGAATAAAAAGCATCGAGCCTGAACGTGAAAATACGAAAACAAAGAATCTTGCAGCTAATGACCGCCTTGCTCGCCTTTGACTAAGAAGTCCAGCTCGCTGACTCCCCTTAATGCCTCTCACGTTCTCCACACCATCTTCTCCAAACACCCTAGCTAGTGTAAAGCTCAATGGGTCCCAACTAAAAGGTGCCGTGCGTTCCCTAACCTTCTCCTCTTGCTTTCAAACCCTGCTCGCAGTGTGTGGGGAGATGCAATGACTCTCATCAGACAACATTCTGATTCACAAAGAAGCAGCACAAGTGTTGTACATAATTTAATTTGCACTTCTGTATATAAATGTTTACTATATTGCACACTATTGCAGCACTTAAAAACATCTAATTATTTGCAAAAATTAGTAAAATACTTTAAAGGATTTAAAAATAAGGGTTTTAATGCAACTGACAAGATAATAAAAAAGCAATTTACTTAATGAGATACAATCCTTTATGTTGGAAATGAAAGTTACATACAACTAGAGTACAATTAAAATATACCATATAGTTCAACACTTAATTCCTCAAATGTGTAAAATTAACAAGCTTCTACTGTCATAGATATACAATTTTTCCATATTGTGAAAAGGATTTTTCAAATTAAATACAGGTAACATAATATTCTGTAGTTATACTTTATGACCGTGTTTAAATGAGAGGGTTGTATAATACTCACATTGTCAAATGTACTCACTAATGCCTTGGAAATTGCACACTTCCCCTCCTTTTCCAAAATAGAATCTCATTTCCATACTGAAGTCTATTATGCCATATTGGAAAAGTATTTTACTTTCTAACAGGATTTTCATAAAATTAAAAAATAGCGTAATAATCATGGCATTAAGATGACTTTTCCACTTATGCCCACGTAGAATTTAATCTGGGTATCAGACAGACATGTCAGAACCAATTTCCTAGACTTTTGTCTTACTGTACACGCAAGATGAATGATTACAGTATTTTACAAAACAGAAAAATCTCTTGAACCTTACTAGAATTATAAAGGTAATGATTAAAAATTAAAATCATAACAGAATCAAATTGTGATCTCCAACATTTATTAAAATCTTTTAAAGTTCATAAACGACAACAAAGTTACTGTAGAATTTATCGCATACAGCTAGCATACAGCAGCATGTCCTTGGTCTAAATGAAATACAAAAGATTTTAACATTTTCATACAAAGGATTTCTTTAAATTTATTAATGTGACGATATATCTTTGTTACATAAAATTTGCTACAGCAAAGTATCTTATACTTTTCTTGCACATATGTAAATATGGGTGGACAAAGACTGCATTCAGTGTCAGCCTCCTAATGACGTTGTGCAAAAATGCTCAACAACCTAAAACACACAGAATGTTGGATGGTACGTTTCATACTCTTCTGTAAAATGTCTACAAAGGCTTTTCTTAAAGGAGTGTCATATAGATTAAAAGGAAGGACTGCCAGTGGTTTATTTGCACTGACAGTCAAACAAATACAATGGCTATGTATCAATATAGCTCATTTGTTTGTTTGTTTTTTTAAAAACAATTCATCCTTGTATGCATGTAAATTTATCATAAAATATGAGTCTAGTTTAAACTGTTTAGATGTGCTGTTTTAAGACAGGTCACTGAGACAGCCAGAATCAAGTGTACGAATAAAACTACTATGAATAAGTTTAAAAGCAACCCCCAAAAAAGTGCTGAGCCACTGATTATTAACATTGAAATAAATGTGTAAAAGTGCCCAAAGCTAGCACATGGTAGCAATATCTTTTAAGTCAGTTGGTGAGAGTATACAAAACATAATTAAGCCCAAATACTTATATCCGTGTGACCATACATTCTGTTTGATTGAAAGAAAGTAGGTTAGAAATGAAGACACAACGCAACTAAAATAAACCCAGCTGTTGCAGTTTTAAAACTTTGTCTCTTCTCTTCATGAATGAAGTGCTGTAATTAAAAAGAAAATGATTGTAGCAGTACTCCATCCTCAGTTTACTAATATAGTATACCAGAATAAAAACTTGGCAATAACCTCTTATTCGTAACAGCTAACAAAAAATAACCGTGTTCATCCAGCGATGCATCTAGAACATTATTTTGCATTTGCTAAATCACTTGTTTTTCACAGCTAATGGCAGAGCGCATTTTGCTTTTTGTGGTGGGGTGGTTTTCATTTTAATGGATGCCTTTTTTAAGCAAAAAAAGGCTGAAAACAAGGAATACTTTGGGAGCCCAAACATTGGCTTTTTAAAAAAAACAAAAAAAAAAAAGAAAATGTGAATCAAAATGAATCATATTCTCTACAATACTGACCAAAGCTTCCTTTAAGAGTTTAGGGTTCATGTTCTTAAAAAAGCCATTTCATACCTGCCAACTGAAATGCTGGTACGTTGACTTGGTTAAACATGGTCCAAAATCCAGACCAGGTGGAATTACTCCTGCTCATGAGACTGTAAGCTTTCCATGGTACAGTCTGGTTATGGCAATTTACCTACTGCCTAGGTGGGAAATACAAAGGAAGGAGGCAGTGACGAAAACTGCAGGGATGTAGAAAACCAAGGCACGGGGTCTAGCTACTGTCCCCTACTTAAGCCATCCAATTGATTCTACTGAATTTTGGTCAGTCTCCAGGAAGAAATGTTTTTAAGTTAATTTAGCAGACATTTATATGGCGATAAATACTACCTTCAAAAACGCTAAAAATGTTGGCTAGGTTTAGTCTGAGCTACTAAAAAAATTATTATAAATTGTAGCATCAGACACAAGACAGACAAGAATTATTGGCTGGCACAGACTAGAAGCAACATTTATCTTTCACTTCAGTCTAAATCACACTAGCCGCAACACCTTCCATTTCACTCACACAAATAATACATTATTCAAAATAAAATGGAGCATTCGTGGGTAAAAAACTACTTCATTTTAAAGGGGGAAAATGAACAATACACAGAAACAAAGAACGACAGAAACCAAAGTTAAGTAGGAAAGTGGTCTATTACTCTGTGTTACTGCACGAACAGTGCTTGCTTAATTGTGCCTAGTTAGAAGGGTTGGTGCAAACTGCACACATGGAAGATGGCAATAAAGACCTCAGTCAGCTTTGTGGAATGAAGTAACTAGGTAACTGTTTTGACATATGATGGTCTCAGCTCCACCTCATCTGTTAACAGAGTGCAAAGATCCCAATGTGAGCCCTGATGTCATCTTGTCCTCTTACTCCTACTAAAAATCAGCAAATTCTTTTGCACATTTTTCTGTTAGAGACGCACGAATATCTTCTTCTTCATAGTCATCAAAGTTGCTGGTATCTCCAGGGCCTCTGCACTTTGGTATGAACGGAGCTTCTACCTGTATTTGGGGGGGGGGGGAAACCAACACATGAAATGTTATTGGCCTAATATCTTTAAATTTAGACTGTGGTAACAAGCACAACAATGTTCCCATTACTCCTCAAATCCTGCCAAGAAACCAGATATTACAGTAAACCAGTGTAAAGCCACGGCATAGAAATCAAACCAGCCTGAGAAGCTGCGGGCTGAGATGCACGAACGCAAGTTGAAAAAGACTAACATCTCACAGACAAACATCAATAAAAAAATTACTTCCACTTCAAAACAAAGTTTAGTTCTCTTCTTGTAGAAGAGGCCCTGCTCTCAGCTCATCAGCTGCGCGGCGAGGGCTGCACGTAACAGGGTGGAAGCGGAGAAGTAGATTGATTGCCATCAACACTACTCAAAAACCTCAGGGCTGTTTGGAACCTCTCGCCTCCTACTTACCAACAACCCTCTCTTTCCAAATAAAACCAAACCTAATACAAGTTTAAAACAGTTTGTTCTGCATCTCCTACGAAGTTCCTCCTAGGACGTAACTAAGTGAGAAGTGAAAGCCTTCTCGGAACCAGGCCACAACTGAGAGACAAGCAATGACTTTAGGGGGTCACTACAAGACTGTACAGAAAGCCAGAGCAGCTCCAATTCATGATGGAAAACCCCTTCTGGAAAAGGCTGCCTGCATATCCACTTAAATCCACATACGTACTCGATTAACCTTGAGAGTCAGCACACCTCATGCCAACTGTATGGTAGCAAACCATTCACACTCAGGTACTGGAACCAGTTGTTTTCCAGGACCCTCTTAACTGCTGCTTATTAAAGTTGAGGGAACCTGCAGCTTTTTGAGGCTGACCTTAAAAATTAAATCCTTGGGTCTGGCTACAGCTTAAGCGTCTCAGTCTTTCTGTCCTAATTAGTGCACTTCAGCCTCTACCCATCTTGGAAGCTAAACTAAAGATGACCTTAAATGAAGATAGGGGTCTGCACAGGGACGTACCTGCATTTTTAATGGCTAACGGCTTATGCTGTCTCTACGCAGTCAGGATTTAAAAAAAAACAAAGAAAAAAAATAAAGGAGCTGTTCCCAACTTGCAGACACTGAAATGCTACGTTAGGGAACAGACTACTAAATTCCACCTTCACTTAGCTAATATGAATTCAATTCTTAATCCTTCTAGTCTATCACACCTCAAAGTTAAGCTTAATTACTTTTAAAATAACCTACATTTTAGAATCAACTGCATGCTGAAAGAAGGAGTAAGTTGATGGGAGGTAGTGATGAAGAATGGATGGTAAGGAAGGGACCAGAGAGAATGGAAGACCAAGGAGAAGGAGAGAGACTCTACTGAAACAGGTCTAGGACAACCTGGAGTTGGAGGCTTGATTATCAGCACCGCATTCCTCTTTTTAATTTCACAGGTGCCTCATTTATCCACCATTATGGTAAGCAAAATTATTGAGGTGATGCAAATTTAAACTTGGAAATACAAAGTAATCAGAGAAGACTCTCTCTCTGGGATGTCCCAAGGAGCATGTGTGCCGGGACAGCGTGGTGGGAGGCAGATAAGCAGGGCCAGCACGGCTCCAGCTGAGGCAGGGGCTCAGATTGCACCGTGCAGCCATGGGACTACTCAGTGCCGTGTGTGTGTGTGTAAATCAGTAAATTAATAGGTACAGCACAGACTAATTATGTATGTTGAAGAGGAACCTGATGAAGTTCAACAAGGGCAAGTGTCGGGTGCTGCAGCTGGGGAGGTTGAACCCCATGCACCAGTACAGGCTGGGAGCTGACCTGCTGGAAAGCAGCTCTGCCGAGAGGGACCTGGGAGTCCTGGTGGACAACAAGCTGACCATGAGCCAGCAATGTGCCCTTGTTGCCAAGGGGCACAAACTGAAGCACAAGAGGTTTCAGTTGAACATGAGGAAGAACGTCTTGACTTTGAGGGTGACAGAGCCCTGGCACAGGCTGCCCAGGGGGGCTGTGGAGTCTCCTTCTCTGGAGATGTTCAAGCCCCACCTGGACAAAGTCCTGTGTAACATGCTCTAGGTAGGCCTGCTTTAGCAGGGGGGTTGGACTGGATGATCTCCAGAGGTCCCTTCCAACCCTTGCCATTCTGGGATTCTGTAATACCAATTGACTTTGGGCGATACCACTGTACACCCCCAAGAAATAACACTTAACTTTCTGCATTTATAGACTGTGCTACAATTGACATGTGTGTATCCTTTTGTTCCTAAACCAATAGACGTGTTTAGGTGATTTATCCTGAGAGAATACACAGTCTGTGTACACACCTAGCCTACAAACCCACACGTTTACCATTACCTGAATTCTCTCTGTGTGTGTTCTCAAATTGATTTTCAATTACTCCCTTACAACAAAGCTCAGAGCACAAGAAATATCTTATTTACTGCTGGAATTTTAGAACACATTCAGATGAGATGCCTCAGACTTTTTCCTATCATCTTCACTAAGGAAACGGCTAAAAAGAGATTGCAGGAGATAACACTGGTTTATAGCAGGAATACCTGTTTGGCCCTAAGTACAACCATATTTTCAGGCAGCATTTTAATAAAAAGCTACACAAACATACAAAGAAAAAAAGATTTGATCTCTGAAATATTAAGTAATTGACTGGTTCAACTTATGACTGTAGCATAACAAATTATTCACATTACATTAGCTGCCAAGGAACACTACGTTTATTCAGGAAAATACACGGGGTGGTAACAGCCACCGTGAAAAGCTGGTATAAACCCAAAGTTTATTGCTGTATTCCTATGACCGCTTAAATGATGTTACCATCCATGCTGTTGTTTTAGCCCCTTAGTATTACAGTATTTATTCCTTACATATAGAAGCTTCAAACTTACTCAGCATCAGTTTTCACAGTCCTTTACAACTAGTAATAGCTATTCTGACTGTACTACTAGTTCACGTTTTAAAACATTTCTTGTTTCTGTGAAAGCAATTCTTGACAGCGGCGCACTAGCAACGCTAAGAATATTTAGCGCGCTATTAAAACATCTGATTTAACGTTATGGGGCCTGGGTGTCCCCAGACGGCATAGTGGGGAACGAAACTTAGTGCATATAAAACTGCCCTGTAAACAGGCATTAAGAAAGCAAAGAACAGATAATTACAATTCTGCAACGGGGAATCTTTTCTTAAAACATCTACACTTAATAGAAAGAATACAAGATGTGCTAATTGCACCCTGTCTTCTAGTAATTAATACATTAGTGAATAGTACAACAACTGTGCTGTCAGTTTGTGTAGCCAAACAACCAGTTTCTTTTTAGAAACTATTGTTAGTATTTAGGTTTGGCCTTTAAAATACTGCTGTTACAGCAGCAAGTTCATGCCTCTATAATCAAGACTGTTAGCATTTCAGCAATGTAAACCAATTCCTTGAAATGTTATTGCTCGACTCTAACCTTTTTACCAGTATCTAGAGACAAAATTATTTCTCCACCTGAGTCTTCTGGGACAACACCAGTGAAGTTATTTTAGTCTTTTATTGTTGTCTATTGAAAACCCAAGAATTCAGAGGTTGCACTTAAGGGAACAAATAATTTCTCAGGAATCTGTTTTTAGTAACTCACTAATCTACAGATATTTAACTTTGACTCTGCCTTGAAGGGGAGAGGGAGCTTTGGAGCTACTAGAAGGCAGACCCAGACTGAATTGTCATCATCCTCATCCCTCTCCCCAGTTTCCTCTCCCAGTTCTGCTTTATTCATCCTGGCAGCCACTAATGTGCTCCTCTCAAACTGCTGTTAATGGATGCTCGTGCTCTGAAAATATTCTCAGTTCTCTCCGTTGCCTTCATTCTTTGGCAAGCCTGAAGTTCACAGTGCAAACTGGGCATGGACTTTCTAAAAACCACATTGCAAGTTATGTTGGTCAGGCAGGGCTAGCAAACCATTCTAAAAAAATGCCAGGGAACAGCATTCAGCAGGGCTCTCTCCACTACTGCAGCTTATGGAACTGCAGTCGATCCAAGCGTAGTGTCAGACGGCAAAAACTCCTCCACAGACACTGACGACTGAGCAGACCCTCTCTACATCTGATCCTATCCCAGTCACAGATAAAGCAAGTATCTTATAAATGCTTAAAAATATCTCAAGGGTGGATGTCATGAGGATGGAGCCAGACTCTTTGTAGTGGTGCCCAGCGACAGGACAAGGGGCAATGGGTACAAACTGAAGCAGAAGAGGTTTCAGTTGAACATGAGGAAAAACTTCTTGACTTTGAGGGTGACAGAGCCCTGGCACAGGCTGCCCAAGGGGGCTGTGGAGTCTCCTTCTCTGGAGATATTCAAACCCTGCCTGGATGACGTCCTGTGCACCCTGCTCTGGGTGAGCCTGCTTGAGCAGGGGGGTTGGACTGGATGATCTCCAGAGGTCCCTTCCAACCCCTGCCAGTCTGGGATTCTGTGAAGAAGGAGGGAGTGTACCTCTTCAGCAGAAAAAGAAAAGCTCAAGCTTTGGCTAGAGCTCCTCTGCACTGAAGCACAGTCTGACTGCAAAGAACTAGCTGGAAAGGAAAACAGATTCCTCTCTGCTGTGGAGGAGTATTTATAGATGCCACTATAGCAGGGGTTAAATAAAAAGCGAGAGAGGCAGGAGATGGCTCATTCTGAGATATTCCAGAAATAGACTAAACCACAACACGTGTTAGGAGAACACAGAGGTCCCAGATAAAATACCAACAAGAAACAAACATAATTCAATCCATATAAACTCTTTGGAGTGTTAAAGATTAAACTACTTACACCTTTTCTTAGTTTAATTAAAAGTGACAGATGTAGTAAAGCAAAAATAAGCAAAATAATTAGAAATTTTACTTCAACCCCTTAAAGGCCTGTAATAGTTTTGATCAGAAAGGGTCTTACCTTTCTCTGATAAATGGCAATCCAATCTGTAGTTGCAAACCACTTGTGATTCTTTATGTCATTTACACCATTCTTGAGATTTCCATATCGTTTGGTCAAATCTACCTGGAGTAAATTTCTTAGAAGATCCTTTAGGTCTGAACTGAAGTGTGACGGGAACCTTACCTAAAAATACAAATTCACAACATTAAAAACAATATACAAATTTGATTCTTCCCCCCCACACACCCCGAAGTAAAACAACTTTCACACAAAAGGCAACACTGGGGCCGTTTTCTATTCTTCCTCTAAAACCAAATCAAGTGGGAATGCATGCAAAGAGAGATGATTATCATTGCACGTGTATTTCTGTTTCACAGAGCCTTTATCAGTAGCATGAGCCTGTACATCTACCATTTTTTTGAACCGGAAGATTCTAGATCTGATTGAGTTGACAAAAAATATTAATTTAATGTAATAATGATTAAAAAGCTAACTTTAACTTGGTGTCTCAGGAGCACATCATCATCTCAAGGCATTCTCAACTATTTTCTAGGAACAAATTTTTTGATTATATTATATATACACACACAGAGGAGCTCCAGTAGAGTATAGCACATATACAGCATATAAATATATAGATATGCTCTGAAATAACTGAACATTCAGCAATCATGTATGAAAAATCAATCTGGAACTTTATGCTGTACTGTAACCCATTTCTGATAACTGAATACACCAACATCAAAAGTCTTACATAAATAACAGGAGTATTTGAAGATAGCACACGAGCAACTTGCCAATACCATTCATTCAAAGCTGGCTAAGAAATATTTGAAGGTGATTTATGGGATGTAATTACATAGGGTTTTACTAGCAAAAGATCTACTGACACCGTTTGAGATGGAAGAGAGAAGGAAGGGGAAAAGAACAGGCAGAAAGTTGTGTTTGTCGTGCCCATAGTCAGCGTTTGCCACTCCCTATCGTCAGCTGATCAGTTAGGACATAAAAGCAGAACATGGAATTATTTAGTATAAAAACATGTTGTGAAATCAAGAGGTCTGATAATCAAGGACACTGCTTCAGTCTACCTGTCACTATGGCTCTACTGTAGCACATGTACAAGAACAAATTCATAGGCTTTGATCAATGTAATACCTAGCCAGCTGAGAAGTAAGGAAATATTAACTCCATTTTTTAAGTAGAGAACTAAGTGCATGAGGTAGATTAAATGAAAGACTTAAGGTTATAAAGGAAATATATTGCTAGCTGAGAACTGAACGTCAGAGTTTCTAGAGTTCAAGTCCAGTGCAGTTTCTGCGACCATCCATCCACGGACTCAGTATAAAAGGTAGATGATCAAGAGTACGAATGTCAAACAAATTGGATACAAATGAAAAAAAAAAATGCCCATTTTTTTTTTAGCTTAGAAGATAAATATTCCTTTAAAAATATATCTTCGTAAAGGAATTCCCACATACTCATGGAGATGGCCTTTAAAAAAAGAGCAACCACCTCCTTGATTTAAGTAAGGCCCTAGACAGGAATCGATGTGACGGCGGCGTACCCCGGGGCCTGCTGAGCCACGTCCCTTGCTGAGAATTACAGAAGTGCGTGAGGTGCAGCACAGCATGTGTTTATGTAGGGGCAAGGAAGGGAACCACCATAAACAAATGCAGTGAGCACAAAGAAACACAAAGAGACCACACTGGCTTGGCAGAAGAAAGCACAAAAATGTGACCATTCTGTTGTATCTGGCACCCTAAGAGATACTCAAGAAAAAATGGAAAAGTTGGAAAAACTTTTTAAAAATTTTATATAACCATGAAAGCTGAAGAGAACATGAGACATGTCTTGCACTACAGGACTGTAGGAGTAAGGAAACCTACTATGAAATATGGAAACTCTTTAGAGCTTCTCAAAAGCTGCAAAAATATTTCTAGAAAGGAAATACGTAGGCAAATTAAGCACAGAGCTACATAGTTGTTGAATAATTTTTATCCAAGCATAAAAGGTCATACCTGTAAATTTACTAACTTGCATTTTAAATTTGAAGGGAGGGAACAGATTTTTACAATGTTGATTCTTAGTATTACTGTAACAACGTCTGTCCTTAAGAAGTTGTGCTGGTTTTGGCTGGGGTAGAGTTAATTTTCTAAAAAGTAGCTAGGATGGGCTACGGCTATGGTCCTTAAGAAGTTGTGCTGGTTTTGGCTGGGGTAGAGTTAATTTTCTAAAAAGTAGCTAGGATGGGCTACGGTTTGGATCTGTGCTGGAAACAGGGTTGATAACCCAGGGATGGTTTCGTTCCTGCTGAGCAGGGCTCACACAGAGC
The DNA here is from genome assembly GCA_017310255.1 of Butorides virescens. NCBI lineage: Eukaryota > Metazoa > Chordata > Aves > Pelecaniformes > Ardeidae > Butorides > Butorides virescens. The sequence goes on along the minus strand of JADKXX010002126.1, from coordinate 66,753 downwards.
CAAAGCCTTTTCTACCTCTCACCCCACCCCACCAGCGAGGGTCTGGGGGGCACAAGGAGCTGGGAGGGGGCACGGCTGGGACAGCTGACCCCAACTGACCCCAGGGGTATCCCACACCGTATGGTATCATGCTCAGCGTATAAAGCTGGGGGGAGAAGAAGGAAGAAGGGATGTTGGGAGCGATGGCGTTTGTCTTCCCAAGTCACTGTTACGCGTGATGGAGCCCTGCTTTCCTGGAGATGGCTGAGCACCTGCCTGCCCGTGGGAAGCAGGGAATGAATTCCTTGATTTGCTTTGCTTGTGTGTGCGGCTTTTGCTTTGCCTATTAAACTGCCTTTACCTCATCCCGCGAGTTTTGTGATTTTTACCCTTCCAATTCTCTCCCCCATCCCATCAGGGGGCAGCAAGCGAGTGGCTGGGTTGGGCTCAGTTGCCAGCTGGGGTTAAACCACGACAGTCCTTTCTGGCACCCAACGTGGGGCTTGAAGGCTTCGTGATAACGACGGGTTTGATTGGAATGTGCTAGATGGAGTTTATAGCTGTTATTGCTGTTTAGCTATTCATTGGCAGGATCCTGTGCTTGCCATGGGGCTCGCTTGCCTTACTGTAAATTAGAGCCTAGTGCTCGTCAGTGGTTTGGTTTTGCTTTTTGGTTTTGCTGCTTGCTGTATGCTGTACCGCTGATCATCTCACCCTGCTGCGCCTGGGAACACCTCGATAACAGCCATGGCCACGCGCCTGGGCTGGCAGACGGCCAGGGCATCGCTGCTGCTTCTGTGCTGCTGTAACCGGACAGGCTGGAACTCCAGTATGGATTCGAGTCGAAGGGACTGTGAGCGTGGGAGTGGGAGACCCCAAAAGCATCTGTGGCTGTGGATAAGTCCACACCAGAGCAGGTACACCTCGAAGTGTCTATGGCCATGGCTAAGCCTGTGTGGCAGCAGATACACCTCTGAGGCATCATGGCCAAGGACAAACCCATGCTGGAGAAGGCACACCTTGAAGCATCTGCGGCTGTGCATGCGGTCATGCTGGAGCACCTCAAAGTGTGTTGCCATGGATAAGCCCATGACAGAGCAGGTACGGCCCTGGAGGGACTGCAGCCGTGGGTAAGGCCATGGTGGAGCAGGGTCACTGCTGAAGGGACTGCAGCCTGTGGGTAAGTCCAAGCTGGAGCAGGGGCAAGGGGAGGAGTTCACTGCAAAGTTAAACCCAATGGTCTGGTCCACAGGGGTTGGGGGTGGAGACCATAATGGAAAGACCTTTAAATTGTTGTAACCTGGGATTTGAGTTGCATGTTATGGGAATTACTACAGCAGGAACCACCTGAACCAGCGGAGGAGAAGCCTTACAAGAAGCAGTGCAAAAATGCAGCAGTGACCCCACCTGAGCTGGCTTTGGCGCCCAGTAACTCCACACAACACAGCACCTCTCCTGTCCTGGGTAACCACCGTAACAGATGGAGCGCAAAGTCATGGACTAAGTGAATGCAGTGGACATTTGTGGACATCTGCGGACATTTTACAGACATTTCACAGGGGTGGTCCACAGACTAAGGGAATGATATCTGCATATTGTATCAAAGGATGGGAAGCCGGGTGGTGGTTAATGAGGATCTATCGAGTAATATGGGACCTGAGCATGACGTAAATGTTATGGAATAAGGGGTGGAGAATGTGCTGGTTTTGGCTGGGGTAAAGTTAATTTTCTAAAAAGTAGCTAGTATGGGGCTATGTTTTGGATTGGTGCTGGAAACAGGGTTGATAACACAGGTTTTGTTACCGCTGAGCAGTGAATGAATTCCTTGTTTGGCTTTGCTTGCACGTGCAACTTTTACCTAGTAATCTGCCTTCATGTCACCCCACGAGTTTTCTCACTTTTACCCTTCCGATTCTCTCCCCCATCCCACCGGGGCGGAGTGAGCGAGCGGCTGGGAGGGGCTTAGTTGCTGGCTGGCGTTGAACCATAACAGAAGTACACATTACAATCTTTCCCCATATTCTTTTCAAACTGCTCACTGTCTAGTAGCCAGTAAATTCTGCACCTACTCCACACAAAATAACAGGTTCTGCAAAGACAAACAACCGCCTTTGCAAAAATACACACAGCCATCGCTCACCTTGCCAGACACAATCTTCTCATAAATTTGAATGGGCTGATCTGCAAAGAATGGGGGATATCCAGCTGCCATTTCATAGATTAACACTCCTAATGCCCACCAGTCCACCGCCTTATTGTAACCCTGGATAAAATGAGAAATACCACCGTTAGTACATTTCCATATAGTTTAAAATTTTCAATATGTATCTCTGGAATAGAAAGAAAGCAAATTCATTATTGCTTGTTTAATACAGAACTTACAACCGAGGTCAAACCAAACTGAAGCTCAGAGATTCCAACAGCAATATACTTAAAACCTACAACAGCGATGAGAGTGAATCAGTGATGAAACATTTTGCGCCCATTCCTGTGCTGAGTTTCAGCAATGTCTTTACACTGATGTGAGAAGACTACCTAAGTGGCAGAAATGGGCACTATTTAGTTAGCTAGTTATTTAAAATCAAAATATCTTGTTACAGAATGATTGAAACTTCTTTCAAAGTTTAGGGAAAATTCATTAAATATAACAACACTTCTATATTGTATACCATCACCTTTTTGCTTGATTATCTGCATTTCAGAACATTTTCATATTTAGTAAACAAAAGCTTAGAAGTTTAGTTAATGAGCTGTCATAGTCATTTATGATCTGATCTTTACAGCCTGAACATAAAATCATTAGTAAATCCTATTTAATATTAAAAAAGACAGAAAACCCCACCAACCCCATCAATTCTATATGTGTTCTCTGAGATCTTTTATGAAGCTCAGGGCTAAGACTCAAACCTTTCCTGAAAAATCTACAACGGAGAATTTGTAGTAGACACATTGCAATTTCTTCTGCTGCTTTAGCTGCATAAGGGTAACAAAGCTGCAAATAACGAACGTTTTCTCCCCCAAAAAAAGTATTTTCAGTTTACTTTTAAAGACCTGCAAAGGGTATTTAGTTAAACCACATATTAAATGCATAATTTAACATTATGCAGTATGGTTGTTTATATACCATAAGCAGTTCCATAAACTACAAGGATATTTTTCCTTTGCAGAACATTAAGGGCTACAGTTGAACAGCTATAGGATAAATAATATTTCTGCTATGTTCAAACACTTAGTGCAGGTACTGGACACAAACTGATCAACGGTGAGCTCACGTACTTCATGTGTAAAACCAGTGGTTTGTCATGTTTCATTTCATGGAAAGTGCCTTAAACCTGAACCACTCCGCAACTAGTTATTGAGTGACGACTGATTCATCCATATGCGGTTCTTGTGACCTCTGGAGCTCCTGTTCTACTCTGTTAATGCTTCAGATCTGCTATGCCGATAAGGATGCTAGGTAAATAACCTTATTACAGATTCTGTAAATCCCTTTTTCCCTCACAAGTTACATGGCAAGCATATGTAGAAAGTTCTGTACAGTTATGTTAAAAGCCCGACTTTGAATTAAGTTTTAGTATATGAAAAAAATATTACAATGCCACGATTGCATTTTGTGTAATGTAGAAAGATTTGATGAGTCAAGATTTGATTTTTGGAAGCATCAGCAATTGCTTATCCCTCAGCGTCTAATAATTGGGTGATAAGTTTTAACTCCATCAAATGCATGGCTGAATAGCAAGACAAAGTACCTTGCTGAGAATTATTTCAGGTGCCAGGTATTCTGGAGTCCCACATAACGTCCAAGTTCTTCCTTTTACTCTTTTTGCAAAGCCAAAGTCCGTGACCTGTCATCAGAAGAAATAAATTGACTGTAAGTGCATTTCTACAAATAAATGTAAAATTAAGTGCTTTTGAAATATTTTGGAAAGCTACTTTATATGGAGGAAAAATGTTTTTCTCAAATCGCATAGCATCATAAAGTTAGATGTACCTTTAGTAGCCAGTTCTTCTAACACTTCTAATTCAGACAGACATAAGGTTTCTTGTGGTAAAATTAATAATGCAAAATATGTATTTTCCCCTGACACAAGCTTCTATTTGTAATTTAAAAAAAAAAAAACAGTGGGAACTATGGCTTACTAATCTTCCACATGTGCTGCAATTACATTAATCATTTTTCTTATACTTTTCACATCGGACTGTTTACACTACCGAAAGTTTAAAGAACATGAATATGAACGAGATATTTATCTTTTCCTTTAGTTAACAAATAAATGAATCACGAAAAGGGTCAAGTTATCTGCCAGGCTTGTAAATTTAGAATTTTATTTCATAAGTGTATAAAGGTTATATGTAAAATTAGCATGGGAATAAGACAACATAAAAGAGGTCTTCCAGTAACTCCTGATTCTGAGTATCTTTGAAAGCATCACCAGAGTCAAGCTTGTTTATTTGAGGACTGGGGGGAATGCAGCAGTAACTGTATTCACAAATGGCAACTTCTTGGCCATTTTAAGTTCTTTATTCCAGTTGTCATGTTTTCTGCAGTATGTTTTCAGAACTCAGCATGCAATAGCATCCTCTCTGTGATTTTTCCCGGACTGTATTGTGGAATACATATGGAAGCCAGGGAGTTACATGTGAAATTCTGGGATCAGTTTCAAGCTATCGAGTCTATGCTTATTTGGGGATCCGTGTCTTTTGTTTCCTCCTCCTTGGTATCTGTTTCAACCCATTCCCCGAGAAAACATACTGTACCACAATGATAACCATTGCTATTTGTACAGTAACCTGTGCTGATGCTTCCGATACACCAGTATCACAATTAAACAAGCCAAACTCCAGCTTTAGCTTTAACACAGCTTTTGCTTCATTTTTGGTAGAAACAACAGCAGCCACAGCTGGAACTGAAAGGAGTGGGTGACACGCTGCCTAGACAGACCTCCTTCAGTCAGCAAAGAATCCTGTCTGTGTTTGGGAATGAACATCACCCTGTGTAAGAATACACCACAGACATGGGAGAAACGGTAACAGCTTTAACATTCAAAAAGAAAAACGGTTTTTAAAATTTAGTCCAAAATTTAGCTGGAGCTGCAGCATCACCACACAAACACAATCCCCCCTCTCTGTTCAGAAGTGAACCAACCTCACATGGGAGGAGCGGCTGCTGGAGCCATTATCATTTCCAGTTTGCCCACCATCACAAAAACATACTCTTGCACATAGAGAGTCACCAATTCTGGAGTAAGCTGTTCACAGCTTTACATTAATGGTGCTCCCCAACCACATGAATAGAACTTGTATTTCTGTTCTCCCTACCGTGTTATTTTATTCTCCATGCACAATTATTTTAGTTATAAACAAGATAAGATTATGAATACTTTCCACTGCTCTCAAACGTTTGTATTATGGATTTTCCTGTTAGATTTTGCTATGGCAAAAGGTGACACAAGGAGGAAAGAAGAGCTTCTGTAGTTTAAGGATTGCAAAGCGTTGCAGAGCGCTTGTCGCTGTGTACCACCTTCTCGTTTGCCATTTAGATCAAAAACGTAAGAGCTAAAAGGAAGACGAGGAGGTGCCGTGAGAGGCTGTTGTAAAAGCAAAGCCGTCACTTGCAGCACTGCAGTTCTGATCTGATTCTCAACTCAGCTCTTACTCCTGATGTGCTGAGAAGGTTGGGACTCTCCAAGGGTGGGATTCATCTGACTGAAATGAAGTACTATAGTGGCGGTGTTGACATCTAAGCTGGTTATCCTAAACTACTCGTACAGACAACGCAGAGAACCAGACATTTCAGGGCACCTTTCATCTTGTTCTAGGGCAGACGTATAAAATAGGTCAGATGAACAGAGCCATGTAATCACCTACTTCTCACCACAGACCCCAAGGGAAACCTTGACAACTCGCTCAACTGCAGACAGCTCCATGGCGCATACTTAATTTTAGTCCGAGGAGGTACAATCCAAGGGTTTTAACCATTCCTAAGCAGTAGGGCATTTTAACACTCCCTGAACACATGCTAACATGCCGAACAGCTTCAGACCATTTATTCTAAACACATTTGCTAGAATTACCTAACCCTACACTGTAAGACAAGACTCCACTCCCTAAATATATGAAGAATATCATACCTGGATGTATCCTTGCTGATCAATTAAAAGATTTTCAGGCTTTAGATCTCTGTAGATGAGGTCTAATGAATGGAGGTACTCAAATGTTAGCACTATCTGAGCTGCATAAAACCGTGCATGTGGTTCACTGTGAAGAATTAAAAGAATAGTAAGCACCCCAATGCTATGCTAAGATACTGAAACAACCACGTAACTCCCAGGAATAGATAAATTAAGTATCTTTTAACTGGTTCTTTTACTGCGTAACAATGGGGGGAAAAAGCAAACAACAAACATTTTAGAATTGATACACTCAATCTCTAACTTTAAATTCCTTCTTGCAGCTAAAATACACATGCAAATCAAGATGAACGGAACCCCCCATATAGAGCTTAGACTTTAAACTTTACTTTTAGAAACTATCATCAATTTCAGAGACAATATGCATGGGAATTCCAGTATTCTATCATGCATAGATCACAAATGCCTGCATTAACTAACTGAAAGATAAGAAATAATTACAGGTTTTTCATTGCCTGACTAGTTTAAGTCCACTGAAAGAGGGGTAAATTAAATGCACTTACCCCTTCAGATTTTTTTTTCTTCTACTAACAAATTTTAGAAAACCCTCTTCCCCAAATTATCAGCATAAGCCTTTTTAAAGCAATAATGCCATTAATACTCTCACCTGAACCTTCCGATTCTTCTTAGATGTGAAAACATCTCACCACCAGGAACATACTCCATTACCATGTATAAATTAGAATTGTCCTAAGGAAGCAAGTAAACACACACAAACACATATTAGACACGCTATAGTCTCTATAATTCCTACATATTTGACTAAAGAATGAAAATAAAAACTGGAAGCCATCCAATGACCTTAACAAATATGAAGCAACACAGGTAGAAATTCCTAGAAAAGCGCAGACGCACGTGACAAAAGGAGCATCGTATATCTCAAGAAAGCTATTTTAAAGTAAATTTGAATAAAGATAATTAGTGAGTTCCTGACACAGAAAGGTGTGTAAGTGACCTGAAGGAAGAAAGGATGAGACGCCCACTGCAAGACAAGACTTTGCACTCTTAGAAGTTCAGAATTGACAGCCTGAGGTATTCTCGTCTCCCACAGCCCCAGCCCCAAACCTCAAAACTGTAAAGATGAAGATAGAACATGATTATGGTCTGAAGTTGTGCCAGGGCAGGTTTAGTTCGGACATTAGGAAAAATTCCTTCACCAAAAGAGTTGTCAAGCATTGGAACAGGCTGCCCAGGGAAGTGGTTGAGTCCCCATCCCTGGAGGGATTTAAAAGCCGGGCAGACGAGGTGCTTAGGGACAGGGTTTAGTGGTGGGATGGCAGGGTTAGGGTAACGGTTGGGCTTGATAATCTTAAAGGTCTTTTCCCACCCAAACATTTCTATGATTCTAAGAGTCATTTAAAATGAAATCTATAGAAATGAAATATATAGAGGACACATATCACTGTATAAATTAGGAAAATACTCAGTTTCTTTAAAGACTGACTAGCGCATACTGTCATGAAATTAGAAGCTAACTTCAACGTTCTTTCCTTCATGGTTAAGATCGTCATTAAGACCTACCTCAGGTATGAGTCTCAAGCAAAAAGTCTGCAGAACAATTACAAATTTACCATTCCATATATCGATACAGAAATACATCTCTCAAAGGCAGAACGATGCCTAAAAGCTCCTTGCTGTACAAAAGCCAGCTTCCCTCCAAAACAAGGGAAATCTCTAAGGGTTGAATTTAATTTATTTTTCATTTATTTGTTTGGAGATAACCTTTCAGTCATCACTGGGTGAACTGGGGTCTGTGCAAGTGTGCAGTCCAGTGCTAAATGTTTTAATATCTAAAGTATGAGCACGTGCTTCCCTGAAACCCAAACAACTACTTTCAAAAAACCGATTACCTTAAAAGAATACTCCAGTTTTACAAGGAAGGGAAAGTTCACTGCTTGTAATATTCTCTTCTCATTCAGTGTGTGTTCTATTTGCTTCAGTTTGACGACCTAGGAGAGAAAAACCAATCTTTGGTTTTAAGTATGACATTTTACAGTTGCTGATAATTTTTTCAGTGTAAAACAATTAGTTGAAAGCAAGCTTGTAACTTTACAGATAATGAAAAACCTGATGGATTACTAGTACAATAACAGAGCTGAGAAAGGATTGAAAAGTCTAATGACATCTTAAAGAGTAATACTCATGCAATTTGGTTTGCAGATAACTCTAGAAATAGTGTTTCTTACTACGAGCTGAGTATAGAAATCAGTAAGGAAAACATCTCTTTACATTTTCTTAAGGATTGCTTGTGTTTGTAATGGAGATGCTTCCGCATGAAGATGACAGTTCAATAAAATCCATTTGATCTTTGGACCATTTGCTAAGAAAGGCAGGAAATTGTGTCAGACACATTTAATTATGAATTTTGTTATGGGTGAACAGGAGTAAACTGACTTACTTTATATCGCTCACACATTAGTGAGGAGAAGACCAAGGAGAATACAAATTCAAAATTACCATTCTTACCAACAGTAGTTCCTTCTGCCAGACCTTTCAGTGGGTTTTGCTTTTCTGCTTAGCAAACTGTTCAGCAAAAGTATTAAAAAAAATGAAATGCTGCCTTCTTGGAATGCATTATAATGTTCAGCTGCTAACAAGGCAGCAAGCGGCCGATTTCTGATCATTACTCTTTCTCAGTAATTAACAATTTGTGTCCTTGTGTTAAACCCCAACATTGCATAATTGACTTCTATTTTATTTAATCCCTATTGCACAATTTATCTATATCTCATTTTGAGAATGGCATGATTTCCAAGTAAAATCACTTTTTTTTTTTTCATAGGAAACAAGGAGAAAATGTACAAGAGTGATCAAAACAAGTCTGTTTTTACATGTTCAGAAATCAAATCTAACTACTATTAATAATAGATAAGCAAGATATTCCAACCCTGACTGAAACTGTGTTTAAATTTATCTTCTAGATGCAAAAGGTAGTACCTATAAAAAAACTCTGCTGTTTTGAAGTAAATGTCGTACAAAAGAAATAGTGAGTTAAAAATATTAAATCTCTCTTGAATCACAGATCTTTAGGGACCAAATAAAAATTTTGCTCAAATCAGCTCATTTGTGGGAAGCGTCCCCTTTATCCCTAAAAAGCTACGGTGCTGAAATTTTCTTGGCCATCATCAAAGGAAGCAAGCTAAGGTTTTAGTTTGATATTGTGAAGCGTTCAAGCTGCAATGCCAGACAAGACTTTACCACCCTTCGTGCATCTTCTGCTGGTTAGATACTGGAGGGTGATGGCAGCAATGCCGCAGGCTGAAGCTGCTGGTTAACGCTTCGTAATATCAAACTGGAGCCTCAGATAAGACAGCTCTGCTCACATTTAAGCTCAAGCTCAGGGCATGTCCAATGACAGCTTCCTGTAGATGAAATGATATCTGGTAACAGCAGATTCTCCAACAGTTTGTTTGTGTCTGAGCTTTTATTAACAGTATTTTCTTTCCAAACCCAATTATTTAATGAAACTAGCCAAGCAGTGTTATGTTACGGCCTTCCTAAATCAAGGCAGACAAATAAAGGACTAACAACCCTACACACAAAACTACTGGCTACCTCAACATCTATTACATTTTTTTTTTTTTATATCCTGATAAACCAAGCATAAGACTGGATAACAATGGGACACACAATATACCTTCTCTTGTTTCAAGTAAAATGTAAATAAAAAATTATAGACAGCCTGCACATTGCCTAATTTCAAACATCTATATGTTTTCTATAATATTTGAAGTGTAGAAATGTGTTCTCCCTAAACTATGTCCTATTTCTTTGATCAATTAATAGAAGTTACTAATATAACACTAACATATTTCTAACAGAATATATAACTATATAATTATATATGCTAAGTTGAGTTGATAAAGCATGTATTTCATAAAGGAACACTTCACAGACTTCTGATCATAGACAAAATCATCTAATTTTCTACTAGAAGACTGATACCTGGATGCAAACGTCTTTAATCCTGTGAATCTTTTACTGTAAGTCCGCTACAATTGTTAAAAAAGTGAATTTTTGCTTTTACCAGATAATTTTAAAGCTATAGCTTTCCAATTCATTTTAGACTGAGAAGTAGCAATGAGTTTAATTAACTTCTTTTTTTTTTAAAATCCTCAGACTATTTTTATGGCAACTTTCTGAAGTAAGATGTAATTTCCTAAACTGATCCAGTGACAAGGACTCAGCCGTTCATGAAAAAGGGTTCAAAGAAAAGAGACAGTTGAAAAGCTGAAATTTGACCATGGGCTCTTGGTGCAGCAGTGGGATGCTCATCAACCCTCGTGCTCCAGCAGCGCTCCCCACAGGATGCCACCAGCCATACCGAGGCCATGAGGAGGTAAATTTCCACGCAGCGGGTGGAAACGGTCTGGGCTGTCTTTCAGTTGTACTATGTTGGAATGCCTTTTTAATTTAATCGGATTTTTTTTTTTTTAAAAACAAAAGTTAAAAACCATTGTTATAGAAGAATACTAAAGTTGCAAAAAATTGAGCTTTTCCAAGTAAAAAAATAATACCAGAATTAACCCTAAAAGGTGCCTGACCATTATAAAACAGTCTTTAATTAAAAGACACATTATTCAAGGTCCAGGACTCCAAATCACATGTAAAGAACCCTGGAACTGCAACTCAGGGAAAATGGTTTACCTATCCATTATATAAAATTACTCAGGAATGTAATAATGCTTAAGTGCAAGAGCCCAAATTGAGGCAACGCTGACTTTCGTTCAGACTACAGCTCTGAAGTTTTCAACCCAGAAAAGGCCTGTTGTGCGACAGCGGTTCCGAGACCGCTGTTCTGCCCGTGCAGTTACTGTAGATGCAACCGGATTATTACACAACAACGCGTACAAAAAGTAATACCTCATGGGATCAAGAACGGAAAAGAAATTATTTGTGCAAGCAATTTGTTAAATTGTAGTTCGCACATGAAAATTTTGAGAATTTCTGATCCAAAGAGTCTTCCAGAGTTTTTGAGCTACACGGGAAAAGCGTATGTATTTACCTACTTATTTAAACTATAGCACTACATTTTGCTTTTGACAAAGAATATATAAGGCCACTTTACAACAGCTAAGCAAAGAATTTAACTGATAACATTTTATTAATGCCTTGGACACTACTTAGAGCCTCTTTAGCCTGCCATTATTGTTATTGCAAGACTTCTACACAATCCCAACAACTGAATCTGCTGGCTAAAAATGAAAGTCAACTGTTTAAAATATCACCAGTATTCAAGTGTGACAAGCAAAAGCACGCAAGTGCAACAAAATTTAGCCACACTTACCAGATCTTTGTCTACATCAAACTTTTGTAGTACAAAACCCACTAGAAATTACACCAACCTTCTGTTTGTCCAGTATCTTCATAGCATAATACTGTTCTGTGGATTTATGTTTCACCATCATAACTCTCCCAAATGATCCTGTTCCAAGGGTTTTTTGCCTCTCAAAATCATCTAGGCCAGCAGTATTCTACACGTACAAGGATATAATGACATTATTTACAATTTAATACCCAAAAACAATTTTAACTATATGAACTGAATTAATTTCTGGAAGAAAACTGAGTAAAATTACATTTATCGAAGACAACTATAGCCAACTATACTGTTGTTATAATTTCATGCCTGTCAAATTTTAATAAGAGATTTTACATTGCACTCATTAAAACAGAAAGAGACTTAACTGAATTGTATCAACGTTTCTGTAATTTGTCCATACAGATGACACATGCTTAGTAAGAAACATTTAGCAGTAAACAGATCGTGAATTTGACATGCAGATAAATAACCCCCCCCCCATGCTTTGCAAACAGTAATATTGGAACATGCGAAAAACTCCAGGCTCTAGAGGTGCTTCTACATGAGAGTCACCTGGAGAGCATTTCACTGAGTAAATTATCTCAGATAATTCATTACCATAGCATTTCAAATGCCGCTTTAAGAACAAAAATGACCCTTCCCCAAAACCCCAAACCCCCAAGTTCAACTTTTAAAAGATTTCTCTCTAACAAGCTCCTTAACCTGCCCCCAAGCCCTAAGCAGCAGACTTAATACCCTTAATTCCCCTTAATACCATGGGGGAAACTATTAACAGGGTAAATTACAGATGTGCCCACACTTAGTTTTCTAAAAAGCCAGCTAAAACATGCCAATAGATTTTGAGTCTTGTCATGTTGATGGTGAACATCATTCTCAGTAAGGGAAAGCTGTTGTTCAGTATAAACATTTCATCAGCTCAAATCTGGAGAAGACCTGAGTGTCTTTGGTGATGAACTTCATGACAAAATTAACAATAAAAATGGAAACTGCTTTAAAAATTCCATTAAACTTATTTCTGCTTTCTGCGCTGCTCGTTACAGACTGATTACACACTGATAACATTATCCAAAAAATGCAATAGCCATAATTATTGAATGTTTAAATGACTGATACCTGAGGGGGGCTTTCCCATTTTCTTAAAAAGTCTTCTTTGGCTTTGGCTAGGAACTCTTTCACTGAAAACACACACAAAAAAGTATATTTTAATTAACATGATTCATCATGAATGTGATGGAGATACTTTGTTAACAAAATATGTAAACTACATTATCAACTTCTTTCTTCAACTCATAATATGCTATTTTCACCATGTATGAAAGCAAGCACCAATGCCTCTAGAACTTCTACAATATCTCCAGGTGATCTCTAAGCTTTCTGGAGTAACTACATCATTCTACACAAATTACTTAAACTATCAGCTCTAAGAACTCACAATACTGTATACGCAAGCAGGCTTTAAGGTGATGTAAGACGTTCTTAATTCGACTGGGAAAAAACCACAAACACCTGACATTTATAAATAGCCATTCCACAAAGATAGACTTTTTATCTCTTTTTCTTAAATAAACGTTGCATTTTCTTTCAACTGATTGAGCGTCATGTCAATCTCCTTGCTTTTTCCCCCCATCACCTTTGCTTAAAGGCTGTTTGCAAGCTCAAGTACCAAATGGACAGCATTACTGCAAGCAAAGACAAAGCACAGGGCCACAAAAACACTGCACATCAGGCATGCCCACAGTCAGAGAATATGTATTTTTAATATTGATTTTTCCATTGAAATTGAAGGAACGTATAATAGCAAAATTCTGGATGACTGTTTAAAATGTGCACCGACATATTTTGTTCAGATCATCTTTCAGCTGTTCTATTTTTTGAATATCAATTATCAGCCAGATCGATGCAGATTACTTCATGCACAGTCATAGACGGGAGGTGTTTCAGACATTGCTGTGGTTCTGAAAGAGTCACAGAATCAAGAAGAAAATATCATACTGTTTTTGTGTTCTCTGAATCATTTCACACAATATAACGTTAATAACAGTGGATTTTCTGTACTGCGATGTTCCGCCACAAGCAAGTTCTAAAAATACTCAGCAATGTGCCACGATTATTCTGGTCAGTATCTAGAAATCTAGAAATATATGTTTTAGCAACTGTATTTTACCTTCTGATGGTCATAAAAAATCAGGTTTACAAGGGGTTGTAAAGAATTATCCGAGGAATTGGAACTTTTTTGCACTTTTTCAGAGAATATTAGAGTCTACACAGAGAAGTTTTCAAAAATTCTCTGGTCACTCTTCTATTACAGGTACAGTGTTTCCCCTTCTCAAGGGCACTACGGGACTCAACTACCAGAAGATCCTCAAGGGAGGTTTGTGGCTCCCACCGTCACCGACTCTGCTGGAGCAGCATCCATATAATGCAAATTCAATATAATGCAAATTTCAGAAAACCTGTCAAAAGTTCTGGCAGAGCTCAAGGTTAGGAAAGTGTTTTAAAGAATGATACCACTCAGTAATTTTATTTTAAGAGAAACAAGCGATATCGGAGAGGAGGAACATATTTATTACGCTAAACTTCTGGTTGAGTAAGAAAAACGTGGTTTATATCAAAGGAGCTATTTTAAATTAGCATTAAAACTCACTGAGAGTTAAAAATATTTTAGTGGGTAAATCAGTAAAATGTTTGACATATTTATTCTGCGTGGGGAAAATATTTCCATTGTTTTTAAATTACGGGGGTTACTCATGTAATGACTTTTAATGATCCTAATTTGAGAAAAGGACAGGATTTCCTGTGGCATGAAATTATTTCTCAAGACAAAAAAGGGAAGCTAACAATGTCCAAATTCATGCCTGATGACCCTTCTTCCATTAGGAGAACAGAGATGGCTTTGATAAAGCAATGACCGCTGATAAAGTTTTTTAAACATCAATTTATGTCAAAGTAGCACGAACATTATTTTCTCTTAATCACAAGAAAAAAGATAATTAAGATTACCAAAAAGCTGAGCCTTCAAACTTAAGTAGCTGTAGCTTAGAAATGAACGTTAACTTCAACACTAGATAGCACAGCCAAAACATGAAATAATTGGTCTTCTTTTTTACGTTACTACAGTACATATGTCTTAAATATCCATCATGCTATTTCCACTGTTCATATGAACATTTTAAGTTTCCACATATTTTGCATTGAAATATAATTATTCATTATTTATAAAAATATACAATGACATTTACATGTAGTCATCTTTGTTCTACTTATGGAATAAAGAATGCTGTTTATGGAAAAAAAAATGTGATCCAGCTGGAAATATTCAAATTGTGGAAGCATGAGAAAAATCTCTCATTTCTAGAATATCAATAAACCACAAGCTCTTCTTCAACAAAACTTCCACCTTGATCTACTTTACTTTTGCTCTCTTTTCTTGGAAAGCAGCACTGAATGTGTATTTTCACAATAAAGCTACCTAGTGGCACTCATTTATCTTAAAATCTCTATCTTTTAAAAATTATTTCATACTCAGTGGTGTGTTTTATTAGAATTACACGAGAAAGTGGGTCAAATTGTGCCTGGTTCTCATTTTCAGAGGTCACCTGGGCTCCTACACCGCAATACAAGTCAGCAGGTGATTTCAAATAAAATTTAAGCAACTTGAGCGCATAGACTTCAGTTGCTACTGAAAATAGGATTTGGACTTTGAAACAGGATAGGAACTTTTGAAAATTTTATCTCAATCACAAAACATTAGCTCTTGCTATGGGAGAACACATTCCATTTCTATTTTTCAAGCACAGAATCAAAATTTAGGCCAACTGAATAGTAGTGGCCACCGGCATCATTGCGATGATGCAAACAAAGAGGTTTATTAGATGATGACTTAGAAGTTTTCCTCAAGTGCACATTTTTAGTCACTTTACATTGTTACGATGTGACTCTTGTTTGCTTTTCTAGTCTTTAAACTGTTCCTAGCATCTGTGACTTTGGGCACCAATGAAGGAATGAGCATACCAAAAGTCTCTATAGGTTCCCCAAGGGTTTGCAGGAACATTCACCCACACAGATGAGATGATGAAGAGAGGAAAGAAAGAGAAGAAGAAGAAAAAAAAAAGTTTTATGCATTTCCACAACAAACACATAGAAGACACAAATACATTCCACCCTTTCCCCTCCCCACTCAAGAACGGACCCTGTAATAAACCAGATCTTTCCCACACAGACAGAATGACTCATGCTAAATCACAGAATGTTTGAGCAAAGAAAAGAGGGAAAAAAAAAAAACCCCAAAGCAGCTAAATTCAGTACGGAAAGAAGATGATGCACCACAGAAATAAGCACAGCTTACAAAACTTCAGGAGATCAAATTGGCATCTTTAATCATTAATCTATTCCAAGACACACACATCCAAGGAACTGTTGCTAACAAAGCTGTATCTATCTTCACGGCAGCACGCTGGATCACAATAAAACCTGTAATCGGGTGATCTTCCCACTACTTGGCACTTTGTTCCAAAAGACAGCATGTGTGAATTGCATGGCATGTGGTGGAGAGCACAGAAATGGCAAGCAATCTCCAAAAAAAAAAAAAAAAAAAAAAAATTCACAATCAAATTTCAGTCCTGTTACCCAACACCAGCAAGAACCTCCCCTTGAGAAGTCTGAACTGCGCAGCCGAAGATGCTGTATGCGAACTGGAATGCATGCGGGAATGCTGTACGGTCGCCATACTGGTAGGATTTAATTTTGTAAGACTGTCAAAAAAAAAAAAAAAAAAAGCAAGCCAGGAAAGATGTTGATGTACGGGTTCCCATAAGCACTGACAAGTGAGGATCACTCTCATGGCTGAGCGAAGTGAAGGTGAGGATGCAAGAAGCATATGCAAAGACCAGCAAACGGACCCTATTCAGCCTGGTTTCACTGGTATGGCAGAAGTTGAAGCAAAGGAGCTGAAACTAGAGGAGGAAAGGCTGTTGCTCAAGAAAGGAAGGTGCTGGAAGGAGAGGGCAAAGCTTGAGTAATGGCACCGGCACAGTGAGGGCCACAGAAGTGGTGAAGACAACTGGACGCGCCTGGAAGGAGAGCAGCTGGAACTGGAGAGCAGTCCAGAGTTTAGGCAAGCACAAATACACAGCGCAAACCCAGCTCTTCATGACCAGCAAGAGCCATGGTTGGCAGGAGAAGCAAGTTCTGTGCAATGCAAACACCCAAAGCATACAGTAGGACATCTGGGGAGGTTCAGAAAAAGGCAGTAGGAAAAGGGGTAATGGCCAAGGAGGTACAACTGAAAGACTTGCAGCAGTTTTATAACTTCTGCCTGCTTCCGTTCAAAGCCTGGTCAGCTACAGGCGCATGCAGAGCTGGACAAGATCTAAGCTATCCCTTTGCCCATCACAGGCGGCATGAGACCAGGCCTGCGGAGATCTGGACCCAGAACCAAGGCAACATGGCGAGAAGCACGGAAGCCTGCTGGAAGAGATTTCTAATGGAAGTGGAACTCAGGATCAAGAGGTTCTTAGGCAATACTGGCATACAAGGAGGTATTAACAAAACCCAACCAAATGAAAAAACCCTACCACATACACAAAACCAAAAAAACCCTGAACCCACCCCTAAGCATCTGGAGATTTGTTATCTAACAGCATATTGACACAACGTACAACATTTTTATTTGCTTTATCGATTAACTTTTCATACAAAAGTTAGCAAGCTTATAAAAAAAATGTTAACAAATGGTATACGAGTACTATGAAGATTACTCTGGCCTAAAATACAGTTTAAGAGCAAGTGAATCAGAGGAAAGCTCCTGAAAAAAATTAAAATATTTAGGACCTCTGAATTGCAGGGGTGCAATGACAGCAGAGGGAAAGGGGTCACAGATGGAGCAGTCCTGAAGAGTTACCATGAATTACTTTGCCTTTCTCCCACCTCCCACGTGCACGGTATTTGTTATTCTCAAGCACATATCCCACAAGAGCCAGCAAGCCAGAAATTTTTTGGGGGGTAAAAAAAAAAAAAAAAAAAAAAAAAAGCAAGCGTTTGGATAGGATTCATGGCAAGAAAGCAAGAACTAAACTGATTAAGACTAAACATTGGGCACCACTACAAACCCCCATCTGCTGTGCTAAATGCCAATCTCTGCTTGGTATTTAAAATGCCCTTTATCAAAATACAATTCAATTTCTGTTCCAAAACTGTAATATAATCACTTGAAGTCTGGAATTAAATGGGCTATTTAATTAAATTTCCAAATTTCATGTAATGGAAAAATAAATATGTATGAAGAGATTCTGGTAAATATATGTGCATATTTCATTTTTATAAAAACAATATTTATAGCCTTAAACATTATCGAGATGTCTATAGATGCCTCAGTGAATCCTGTGGTTATGGTACCACATTTCAGAAGCAAGTGAGAAGTGTACGATTCAAGTTCTCAGTCCCACTCTTACACCATAACCTGTTGTCTTAAATATCTTTAAATTTCTCTTTCAATTAACGGGAAAAAATATCACAAGGCTTACAGCAATATTCTTCTACCATGGCAAGTCTTTGACCAGAAACACAACTAAGTGTTAATACACTCAAAGGAAGTAGCGTGAGCACCAGTTAACATTTTAATAGCTGGGAAACTCTTCAAAACACAAACTAAAATGGTATCATTGAAACAGACTGTCAACAAGAACCAAGTGGTTTGTTTCTCACGGTATGAAAACGATGGGGGGGGAAAAAAAGTCCAATGCGATGGATGAGGGCAAGTCAATCATGTTGTAACATTACAGGGCAAGTCAATCTTGTTGTAACGTTGCGGTGAGACACGCTTACTCTTGTGAAAAACTGACCAGCGAGAATTTTGGCTTGCTTCTGCTCTAAGAGATGCAAAGTCACAAAGGCTAGATGAATAAACTCTGCATTTAATATCTCATTTATCCCATTTTTTTTTTTTTTTACCTTGAGAGCAAGGTTTTGATCTTATATTTGTTTAAATATTAATTATGTTAAAAACTGGTGACGCAGAGCAAACTAACTTATACAGCTGCAATAGATAAGAACCTTCAGTTAAAAAAAAACCCAAACCAAACATACGGAGCAGTTCTGAAAGAGCTCATTTGCTGAAATACAAAACCTAAAAGTTCTTAGTAAATGAAGGATCACAGAAGAATCATTAACTGCATGCAAGTTTGCTATTAAAATGGAAGTGCTATTAATTAATCTAACTGCATACTGTAAACATTTCTGTGGAATACTGGGAAGGACTGGTAAGAAGGGGAGAAGAGAAGGGCATGGAAAAAGCACGGAGAAAAACGGAGAGGAACAGGATAAACAGTAAATTAAGAGCAATTACAGCCGCAATGCCTAAAGACTAGAAGAGAGCACTAGAATTTGATTTTTGGGGGAGCATATTCAGGAATTAATTTACAACATGCAGCAATTGTAAAATACAAATTGTTCTCATCCGTTACAACTCAAAATTTGGAATGCCGACAAAATCTTATTTTAATCCTGTCCGCGATTTTGAAGTCTTGAGCTAGACAGTGTTTTGTCAGTCTTAAAAGCAAATTTGCAACAATTGAGAACTCTACAAAGAGCCCAACTTTTCTTCTTTTCTTCCTAATTTCCAGTGCTACAGGCTATAACTTTAAGCTGTACATTAAACAAAGCTGAAGTCTTACTTAATTTTCACCTCTTTACTTGGCTGGCTAGACAGCAACAGCCTGCATAAAGAGATGTGACAGATTTAGACAAACCAAAACAGGAGCCAGGTTTTCAGCTACCAGAGATAATCCCTATCTGTGTTGAATTTTGAGCAGTAGATACTCTACTGCACACAACTACCACAGACTTGATTTTCTTCTTCCTTCTTCTATTTTTACAGAGATAAAAATCAACTTTATTTCCAAATCCATATTTCAGTCTTTCCCCCTTATTCTCTTTCTTAAATCGTAAAGTACCAGTCCAAATAGAGGCAGTGAACCCTACTAACGCCGAAAGCACAACATAACAGAGACCACTCTGGGGAGACAGGACCAAACCCAACGAACACCAAGTCACTTAAAATGTGAATCCCTGAAATTTTGTTTAAAAAAACCCCAAATGTATCATGTAAATCAGTAAATTTATGCAGGCACAAATGCAATCAAGTCTTGTACTAGCTCTGCTCAGCAGAATTGTACATGCGTCTATATCCCAATTCAATCATTTTCCACCAAAAAAAAAAAAAGATGAGAAAAACTCTGCTTTCTTAATCTAAAAAGAGAATCCAGACCCAATGCTCATGAAAAATTTATAAAAATTACTTCATTAAAAAAAAGTGACTCCTCCCTCATGACACACACAGATAAATGCTAAATTTTCCAGTTATACCAAAAGCCTCTCTCCCTCTCTGCCAAGAAACCAGAAACAACCAACCAAAACCTACGAACCAAGCAGTTATTTATTATGCAAATCCTAAATCATTGATTATATGCAAGACTTCGTCAATGCAGACAAGCAGAATAGCTTCATCTGAACATCCAAGCATGGGACACGACCCAAAGCCTCTTGCAGATTCCTGGTGGGCGAGAGCTGTTCCATCCCTTCAGGTCTTTTGGTCCTTCAGGGTGGCACCTCTCTTTCTTGCCCAAGCTTTCCTTCCAAATTAAAGTGTTATTAGCAACCTTTTTTTGTTCCAGTTCCCTAAAATGACCAGTTAGAACTGGCATCCAGTTAGTACTGGAGTATGTTAAAACTAAGCTTTGGCCTAAAGAAAGGAGTTTCTCTCCTACCTTCTTCCTGCCCTTTAGGTGTTCATTGAAGGGAATTAGTCCAGACTGCTGGAGATGACAGATTTGTAAATCTGCTTCGCCTCTTGTGATAATCCATATGCTTTGAGGATTAAAAGGCCATGAAATAGGAGTTTGGTTTTTTAGGCTGCAGTTCAGTGTTCAGTACGGGCTGGTATAAAAAATCCCAGTGCCGTCCTTCCACAGTCTCTGTTTCTCCATCATGACCTTCCTTGAAAGAGCAAAAGCATCCCCGTGGCTGACTGCCAAGCCAGGTCAGGGAATTAGGCCAGATTAAAAAGTAATGGACAGAAGGCAGGGGAGGACAAGGGAAGCTAATTTTAATCCACAGCAGCTCCCAGTTCTTCTCATCACATGAACGCTTCTCCTGGGGTGAGGAAGGGGAGAAATTGGGTGGAAATAGGCACAAATGCGGGGCAGAACTGCTCTGTTTCTGAAGGAGTGGCAATTTGTGCCGGTGTAACATGGCCATGAAAGCACGGCATTGGACTACTGAAAAGGCTTCTGAGAAATAATTCTAAGTTGTTAATTTTCTACTGTACTAGAGAAGTTAAATCTATTAACTCAAAATTTCAACTGAATAATTTATAAGTTTAATACAATTACTTTCAAATGCACTACTTAACACTCCCTACATATAAAATTAGTTCATACAGAAAAGGTTATTGGGAAGAAATCTTAACAGGTAAAATCCTCATTTACCATAGGTCGGTGTGCTTTGTGAGCAGTTAGGAACCAAGCTTCATCTGTGCAGTACCACCCTCTATAGCTGTAGCTGAACTTTATCCAGCACGTAATCTAAAAGGTTGCAAGTACCACAGGATGCAGAGCGGCAAAGCCCGCCTTCCTGTGTGAAATATTAACAGGTATTACCTTGCAAAGAAACTTGAAAACTGTAAAAATTGTGAAAATTCAAACACCTCTTGTTTTTGCAGTGTATGTCTGTCCATGGTTACCATGTGGGGGGAAAAAAAAAACCAATCCAAAACCACTTTAAGAATGAGTTCCAAGAACAAAATTTTCTTAGGCTCTACTATAAAATATCTTGTCTCACATTCTTGAGTAGAGGTTTTTAGCGAATTCTAGTAGTTAAATAAAAATATACAAAATAATCAGGTTTTCCTCTTAACAGTCAAAACCACATACCAAGGAAAACACTTACAGCACCTGCTGCAGTTTTCTAGTTAAGCTATCCACCTTAATGTTAAGACCCGGCTTACCGGCTAGCACCCGCTTGCCTCTCCACATGACTGCCCCACCTTCCCTCTTTGGAGAAGTTCAGCAACTAAAGAGGATCACATATGACTGGGCAACTATCACTGCGAGGACGTTTCATGGTTAGATTATTAGAAACAGTAAGTCTAAACCTGCAGGTAGTTGATCTGATCTGCATATCGACTAATAAATTCCCTGCGAGCAGGCAGCACCTCTCATACTATTAGATAGACTCATGCACAAGTACCCAGTTCTTTAGAAGTAACCCGAGTTTTACTGAACTCATTTCTTCCTTATAGACCAAACTAAACCACTGCAGGGGCTGTTCACTGCATGGATGCCTTTTATGAGTTACTTGAAAAGAGCAACTCTTGCGTTGCTTTTTCTTTTTTTTCAGATCTTTCATACAAGGCATCAAAATAATAGTAGATAGGCCAATCTCGGTTTAACTTGGTTAACTCATGTCGAAGTCCGCTTCCCGCCAGGCTACTTTGTCCCAGCCCTGGCATTAACAAACCTACACACATTCTTATATACGTGTGCTGGGATCAGCAAGACGCATCTTCACAGCTGTCAGGGTAAATGGGCAAAGCAGCTCTTCATCGCTTCGCAAGATTTGAGATTCTGACACGTCGCGGTACTGACGGATCTCCTGCAGAACAGACCTTGGCTATTTACAGGAAAGGGTTGCCTGCAGTAACCAGCCCAAGTGGGAGAAGTTCATTTATAACCCGAAGTAGCAGCGAGACCGATTTCCTGAATAAGGAAGTCTTATGTAAATAAACGCATTTCACAATTCGACACGCTGAGCGAGCAATAAGGTTTTGTTTGCCTCAAGACCAGGGCAGGCAAAAAGTAGGTAAGAGTGTTTACTATCCATTCTGATCAAGAATGGGCCTTTAGAGGGAAACTGGTTAAAGGCAGGGCTTATTTGGATAAAAAGCCAGCATAAAACTCGCACGGAATTGAGTTGCAAACCCTGCAAAAGAATTTAAATGAAAAAAACCTAAGCCACGTGAATTCTTAATGGGCTGGAGTATCTGTCAGTGACTAGAACGAAGTAAGGGAAACACCAAAAACTTACAAAACTGCCCGTAAGAACCTCTGTAATTAAAGCTGTGAAACTCATGTTGCAAGCTTTGGCCTGCAACAGCAGGAACCAGCAGCAAAGAATTATATAAACAATTTGAGATGTAAACTAAAAACCGAGGAAAGAAGGAAATCTTTCTGGTAACAAAACATCTAAGAAACGTAACAAGGGGGACTAGAGTAAGTCACAGTTCAAGAGATGCAAGATTACAACACACCAAATACCCCTTCCTTTGGCAAGAAACCCCATTTTTATTAAACTCATTTTTTGCTTATACTCCAAACCAAGCACCCTGAGGGACTGCTCGCTCTATGGATATATTTGAAGAACTATGTCAACACAGCAACTCTTGTGTTGCCTTCTCTTTTTTCAAATATTTCATACAAGAATCAGAACAAAACATGAACCCAGGGCCACACCTAAGAAACGATCCTAGTCCACTGTCAGAGGGTAATGGGTAGCATCAGGGAATTTTTGAAAGGAAGAAAGCATCAGTCCCATGAGATGCCTACAAGTATAGTTCTGGCACCTGGACGTTCCATGGCATCCTTCCACTTCCTATAGTCTTTTCCCAGCAGTGGGAATGATGAGTTGCTACCTGTCGTCCCTTGCCCTTAAAAGATGTTCCCAATGCCTGTAACTAAGAGATTTACACTCACTCCCAAATCACTCCTATTCTCCAGGGCACACGAGGCTGGACAGTAAGGCAGCGGAGTCTATCAGCATCGCTCATACCCCTCCCTCACGCTGCTCCATCTGCCTGCACACCCATTTGCTAACTACTACCTTACGAGCGGAATTTCTGTACCAGCAATTACCTCCGGTTGCAGCATTTAAAGTACCGGCCGGGTCATGTACCTGGTGACACTTGGGAGCGCTAAGCCTGTTCCTAGTGAAACACAAGGTCTGGCAGAGTAGCACCCTGCAGAACTGGGAGCTGGGGCTACTAAAGTTACTCGGCCTTCCAGTTTTATCTGTTCAAGAATGTTCGCCGTTCAAAACAAAAACCCTAAACCAAAGAAATATAAACCCAGTTTTTCCTTCTTCTAAGTCTTTCCAGAAAAAAAAAAAAAAAAGTCATATATATAAACTGGAGCTCTCCAGGGTGGTGGTGGGAGGTGTGGGGGGGAAGCCAGTTGTACTTGCAATTGAAGAAAAATATATCACTTTTTTTTCATCGAGGCTTCACTTGCACCTTGGCAATCTTTCCCAAGGAGAGCATCTGATTTTATCCACTGACAGGGTGTAATGTAACACTCCTGCAGTGAAGACAGCCACCAAGGTGCACTGGAAAGCAGAAGCCATTTACACGAGGAAATGTTTACAGCAAAGACTTAACCTAATCCTCCCTTGATGGAGGAAGAAATAGCCACCTTTCCCTTGTCAAAATTAGACTTCTGATTTACAGATCCTTTTGACTGGAAACTGACACTTGGTAAAAGTTGCAGCTATTTATTTCTATTTTTAATGGAACTAGGAGCCTGGATGTCAAGGTGAATGAAATCTACAGATGCAAATTGCAGAATAAAGCTCCAGGGAAAAGAAAACAGAACCACCACCACCCCCCCAAAAAAATCCCCAACACAACCAACAAACCAAAACACCTGTAACCTCTTTTTCACCTGGCTCGTAAGAAAAGTATTCCCTTAAAATGACTCAATCCTAACAGAATACCCCAAAAAATGAACCAGCCAAGCAGCAAAACTCAAAATTCATCGAGCTGATTTCGACAAACCTTAATTCCCATGGAAGCTACAACCTAACTGTAAGAGAAACAGAGAACAAGGTGATGGAAAGCCCAGGCTGGTAAGGGGTGAAAAGCAGCGCCTTCCTGCCCCAGCGAAGACCTCTCCATCCGTGGAGGAAGGCAGCCACCGAGGTAGCCCGGGGAGGCTGTAGTTTCACCCGCGCTTTCCGAGAGGCCGAGCAGGGGCAGGAGTCGGCGGGGAGGTCGGGCTGCCACCGCGTCCCTGCGGCACGAGCCAGCGTCCCCAGGCAGGGCCACGGGGAGCACACCGGGGGGGGGGGGGGGGGGCTGGGCCACCTCCCCTCAGGGACAGCCCGCGTTCAGATTTACTTGAACAGCCACGACGCCGTAACATAAATCTCCATAATGTAACGTACAAAGTGCTGAAACCTTGTCCTACATCCGTACCGGTTTGGACACTTGTGTATCGTTGTACTTTGTGTACCGAGGAAACGACCAGCCACGCTTTTCATTTCAGGGAAGATGACCTCAACGCGTTTGTATGAGATAAGTATATATAAGCCGATATTAGATAAGGCAGTGGGATGACTCCTCCCACTCTTTATCTCATGCCATGTACAAAAGTGAAGCCTTGGTAAAAATGGTCCTTCAAATTTGCAGGAGAAAGCAAAACCACACACACAGAGACACACAAACCCCGTATACATGGTTAACTGTTCGGTCTTTTTTTTTCTTTTCAAGCAAATCTCTAACCCTCTGAAGTCATTTTCCAAAGCTCCAGACTATCTGCTTGAAACAAAAAAGCATCATTTCAGAAATTAATATATTCGGGTTTTTTGCAAACAATTTTCAAAGGATACCTGTTTCTAAGGAAATAAATGCACAGAGTTTCTATAATTAGATACAACTTTCAATAAATATTCCAAGTAAGAATTAAAGTACTTTGTAATTCCATTAAATTCAGAGCAGGTTATAATAAGTGGTTTTGGAAAGCAAATACCTGCCTGATAAGTTTCCTAGATCTATTAAAATATCTCATTTCAAATGAGACTCCCCTCCCCTACTTCCACGAATTACCTCAACTATTCTGCTATCCCATCATTTAGAAAGAATAAAAACCAGAGAAGAATAAGCTAGTCAGATGAAAAACAACAAAAGCCAGTATACAATTTTTAGGTGACAATTATAATAATTTCAGAAGGCTTCTCTATTTGTATCAATTCAGATAAAATAATTTTACATGAGTGAATTAAATGAAAAAATTACATGAATTGACATATACATAATTCAAGCACAGAATTTTCCAAATCAGATTCTGTGCCTTATTTAAGGATATGGAACAGTTATTTCTATACGAAAGCTTTAAAATACAATCTCAAATACTAAATACCAGTTATGCAAAGCAAAATGTTTACTAAAACCTGCAAATCTTTAAGACTACTAATTTTTAATAGAAGCCCACAGTGAGTCGATTGCAAAAACAAAGAGATCAGTGGTCGATGCAGCTATGCAGACAAGAAAGGGAAACCTGGTAGATTTTTCCTGATTGTGAAGATGGAACAAAAAAATAGTGTCAAAGATAATAGCAAAGACTTACCATTCATGCTGAAAAGCTAGTTTTCAGAAACATATTGCTCCTAATATTAATCCAACAGTTGATGAAGTACGTTAATCTCTACAAAATCAGTGCTTCAATCTCTAAACACACTTATACACTAACTGGAAAGAGAGAGCACACAGAATCCAGAGAGCTGCTCTTCCTTACGAGCTCCTTGTGATGCAAAAAAACTATGAAGCACAAGATACCAGTAGTAAACCAAAATCAATATTCAGGACACGGATATTTGGTTTTGCTCATTAACTACTTCTGTTCTGACCAGTGCTACCTATTCATGTCTAAAGCAACTCAAAATGGCAGGGGGAAAAAAGCATGCAAACACCAGGAGGTTTTAAGATGTTCTCAATTATATCAAGCACTGGTTGTTTCCATGGCAACCTTAGACCAGAATTATCTGTTGACTTGTACCCAACTAGTAGTTATTCTAAAGCTTTAATCAATTCACACAATGTACTCTGTACATTATTTCATATTTCACGTGTATTTTTCTCAACACACACATATATATATAGTGATTATTCAGCTAAATCTCTGTAAGACATTCCACGGTATTTAAAAGTATATCGATACTATTTTGAATCAGTTAGAGACCAAATAATATTCCTCTGACTATTCACCACCCATCCATTTGCAATTTAGAGACTATGAAGATGACAGAAAGATGCAATAGCGGTGACTTTCCTGACCATTTCAGTTCTCCAAGTTGTTTATCTTATTATGCACAGATTTGGAAAAGTATTTGTATCAGTTCAAGAATAAAAGATCCACACTGATCTTACTGTCTCTACATTCAAACCAAGCAGCCTCATTCTCCTCTCCTTTCCCATTTCAATCTTTCAAAGAGCAACACGCAGCTACGAAAACAGAGCAAAAATCAAAACGTAGGTTCCATATAGTTGAAAGTGCTCACGGTCAAGACGCCAAAACTAAGAATGAAATACATCGTTCTGATGACTACCATCGCATCCCTTTCATCTTCTGGCTGTACAGAACAACTGACCTGGTTCCCACTTCAGGCTGTACAACCACATGTGCACTCCGGCAGCTTTTTAAAACAGATTCCAAGGCCCGTGGTGTCCCGAGCCGCCTCTGCCCTACTGGATTCTGAGGATTTTACAAAACACGTTCGTTGCATGCATCAATCAAGAATCCAAAGTGCTTTAGAAAAAACTGTATGTTTTACGCACCAGAATAATGAAGCAAAGATGTTAAATTTCAAAACTAACCACTGAAAAACCCCTAAGGCCATAGACCACATGGCAAATTACCCAAACCCACACCACCAGCCGACTGACAACGCAAACAGAACGTCCGCCCAACACAGGGCAGATCCCTGCAGCAAACCCAGAGCTTCCGCAGCAACTCCTTGTAAAAGGACGTATACATAGAAACAGCATTTCAAACATGTTACAGCATTTCATTACAGCTGAAGGTATAAATACATTAACTTTCTTTTCAAACGAATCCTACCTCAAATCTAAACCAAGAAAAATTGGGAGGTCCATTTCCAAGCTTTTTTCAGGAATTAAAAAGACTGCTGTTGCCTTGAACTTCAAGAGTCATTCACACCAACCATCCGCTATGCAGCTTCACCAAAAACCTTACAGCAGCATTTCCTAAGTTGCAGTGATATGGACAGAATAGTTGAGAATATTCAAATATCCTTACACCACCAGTATGTTTCTAAAACACTATTAAACTTCCTGTGAAATGAATCTATAACCTGAATTCAGCGACCCAATGCAATTCTGTGACGCTGAAGTCTCAGGTAAAAAACAAACAAAAAAACCCAACACCAAAATGGTTTCTGTTTCAATTTTCACAAAGAATTTGCACAGATTATGCATTTTTCTAAAGATATAGTTAGGAGTCAGTAGTAGACAGAAATAGCCCCTCCACTGTACTCCTTATCTCCTCTGTCACTCTTTCGGCTACAGTGGTAGCGAAATGAGAAACTTCAGACTTAGACTTAGTCCATGTGTACCTACAGTATTTTTACTTAATATTTCTTAAAAATAATCTCCAAATTGAGAATAGAGGTTTGGGATGAAGATTCAGAATTTCACCCCGAAACCAAAGCTACATAATCAACCACCATTCAGCTACCAGCTCAATAACTTTGGCTCAGAAAAATTGCAGGCAACCACTGTGCTTAATTATCACTTAAAATAGCATTTGCGGAACAGCCATTTTCACAATGTTTATCATCAAGAGACATGACAGTCCATTTCCTCATCAAGCATGTCATACGAGGAAGCCTGCCTTAAATAGAGGGGAAAAAAATAGTAGAGACTTGTACACAAACAGGTCACAATTTGTAAGTGTCAGTAGGTCAACACCATTTTTTTTCTTCACGTTATATAAACAAAAAATGCTTCAGCGTTATTTTTTCAAATAGCTATTTACATAAAAAAGAGCCTCTACATAAACACAAGTAACCGTCTATTTTTACCAAGCTGAAAATATTTTGGAGAAGTGGAAGTTCAGAATTTATGCACTTTCATCATTTATCTTCCCAACAAAACTAGTTGATCCTTTCCCGTCTCATTTGGGAGACCTAGATTCAATCTATTTTAGGTCAATACACTAACACCTTTTTGTTTCCATGTTTACTGCTTATCTTCTGAGAACAGATTCACTCCCTACTCATATAATATTTTAAATTGCAAGCAGGGAGATGTATAAACATTGATTTTCTTCATGGTAACACGGTGATGCTAAGCATTTCCAATAAGGCCGATTTTCAACTGAAATAATTCTGCTATCTCAAACCCATCAGTGAATCTGAAATCTGGAACAAAATTATCATCACTTACCATATTGTAACATTTTAAAACAAGTATTTAGCCACAGAGGCAATAATCGCTTCGTAAAATAATGCATGGCTTTAAAAGAAAAAAATTGAAATCAAGTATCAACTTACTTAGATTGTGATTTTTTTTTGAAATCTCTCACTTTTATTACCCAAAATGCCATCATGAACAGCTTCATCTCTACAAATAATACTGTAAACTGTTCACTAATTAAGAAATTCCCCCACTAAATTAATATGTAATAGTTAAAACCAAACACAATTTTATATTTGTTTACCACTGTGTAGTGTTCTGAAGTATATATCCCTTAAAATAAAATGATGAATGATAAAAAGCCCTATAATTAGAAGTTTAATCTGTGCAGCAATGTCTGCCTATTCCAAAGTTTAAACATTCCAGTCTTTAATGAGCTTTCTATTTCTGCTGAACTAGCTGATTTAATTTGAAAGTAAAGGAAGTAATTTAGAAGTAAAAATTGGGGGCGGGGGCTTGCCAAAACAAGGCAACTGTGCTGTAAGAGAAAAGAAGGGACGGGGGATAAATTCTCCCACCAGCCACCAGTCCATGAACCAGTCCCCCCACCTCCCCCTGCCTGATGCAATATGTTGTTGTTCAAATTAATACCTTTAGGTAATGAACTGTAAAATTGCATCCCAGATCAGCGTTCGTACTCGATTACAAATACGCAAAGTTCTTCATTTGCCAAGCAAACCGAAGAGCGACTCCCTATAAACCCAAACCCCCTACTTACTTGATTTGTCCCATAGGACAGCAAGTTCAGAGCAATGTTGGCTCTCGTTTTCCAGAGCCGCTCTCTGTTCATGCGCGCCGCTCTTTGAATGCCTATGGAAAAGGCGATTAGCAAAACCTTCCAGTCTCTGCAGCGCCGTGGCTGTCCCTGGGCACTGGTTACAAGGTACCTCCTTCGGAGCTGCCATCTCCACACACCGGCGACTTTTACAAAAGCAAAAGAGAAAATATCCGAAGGGAGCTGGACAAGCCAGAGCCACGACGAGCTCCGCATGTGTCAGGCTTCCTGTGTGCAGCCTTTTCTAACCACGACTCTCTTCTACTTCCTGTTCAGAAAAAGTGCTATAAAGTACTGCTTGAGCCTCCTGAAAGTCTCTTTTCATGGCAATTGAAAAGTGGGGTTTATAACAAAAAAAAAAAAAATTACGCACTAATTGCTCTGCCATGTGTTTTCACAGCGTTGTCATGCATCACGTTTTGTATTTAAATTTTACGTTAAAATACTATAAACAACTTGCTCAGAAGTAAAGATCCGAAGGCCATTTTTTTTTTTTTTTAAATTTACCACAACCGTGTGTGAAAAAAGAAAAGTGACTGTTCTACGGTTCTTCCTCTGGTATTAAGATGGAGTACTATCATCATCATAGCAACCATAACCAGCTGTAATCTAATCATTAGTAATCTCATGTTTGCAACTAAACAACTTTCTAAGCAAGGAGGTCACCTGCAAAAACTACTGAAGAAACTAGTATTTTCTTTCTGGGGGTGGTGGTGGGGAAGTATTCTTTTCCTCCTTTGGGAAAAATCAGACTGAAGAAGTTGAGTTCTGGTGTACATACAAAGACGACGGCATTATACTTATCCAGCGTTGGCAGATCCTTGTCTCGCGATGTGCTCGCTCTCCCAGCCCCAAAGGCAGCTGGAAGGACAAGTCACAAAGTCACGGTCACCAGCTCCTGACACTGCTTATGTAAAAGCTTTGCATGCAAGTCTCCTGGAATTGCGTAAGAAAGTTATTTTCATTCACAAGAAATCTGAGTATTTTCAACTGTAGAGTCTAGAAAGCATCATTCATAATGTGCAGAACATAAGGGAAATAAGTTGAAAGCTATATTTAACATTAAATCGTATTAATTTGCAAATTATGAAATTTTGCGTGCTTACAATGGATGATACTAAATGTTCATTTTTGTGAAAATGGAAACACATACATTAGGCAGGTTTCACAGAATATCCTCTGCACATCTAAGATGTGGCCTTCTTAAAAATTTCGGCTATTCTTAAGAAAGATTGAAATAACTTTTCCACAATCTGTCTCCTGTCTTACAGTCAACACGTGTTAAAGACACACCTCTCATTTTTCACCACCATACTTCTCGCTGAATAGTTTTCAAATGTCAGCAGATATCCATCCTTGGACATTACATAACTATTTCATAACAGCTCTGTGCTTCAGGAAAAAACCCACGATGACAAACCGCCTATGAGAACGATAAAACAATAAAAATGCTGAGGGACAGACTTTACAGATTTGGTTACATTCCTCCTAACGGGCACTTCCAGAGTCATCGTAATTGCCCTCGGTCAATGCAACGATTTAAGTTTCTAGACTCTACGCAAAGCACAGAAACGCCCTTTGCTTTCAGGGTCCAGATGTACTCTGGAAACATAATGTCTTTCTCCAGCACTTGTTCAAAGTTTGAAACCACATGTCTAAACACTTACGTTTTACACAGTGGTTTGCAAATCTGGATGAGCACCTGCTATTGTTGGGGACCAGGCTGCTCGCCCCGGTCCAGGTCAGGCGCTGCAATCTTCCCTGGATTCCATGAGAGGTCCTTTTCCACCTTACCCCTTCCAGCCTTTTCCCTGCTTTTCCCTGGATCAATGCTGACTTCCATAACACCCTGCCAGTTCCAGGCTCTGCTGCCAGAAACAAGAGCGAGTGAAGACCATGGGGACCCATTTGCCCCATCAGGGGTCACAAATAGGCAGAGGGGATATATTACGTGCCATATATAACCAAACACTTTTTGATAGAGTAATGCTATAGCACCTTTCATACAGCAGTACAAGAAATACTTAGATAAGAAGATGCTCATTTCCCTACCTGATGAACTTTCTGGGTCTGGAATAGCCCCTCTGGAATTGTACAGCTGCGCTCCCCCGTAGCTCACCGCAAGTCTCTGGGCACCCAGGGAATCCTCCCAAGAGAGTATTATTTTCTCTGACCATGGCTGTTTTTTCCAGTAAACAAAGCCACCTGGTGTGATGGTGCACTCCTCTTGTCCCTCTGCTCTCCCATGGGTCTGAGCCTTTGCACGACCGCCGTCTTATCTTCCACACAAGTCTTCAACTAAACCATTTCGTTTCCCTGATCTCAGAGAAGGTCATGTACAAAATTCACATCACTTCCCGTGACATAAGTTAGAGTCTGCCAACCCTCGAGAATCAGTGGAGAGATGCGGGAACTGCCAGAGACCAACTCTGCCCACCAAAATTGAGAGCTGTGAACGCACCCAAGTGACTAACCTGGACACTTGAATTGGGTGCCAAAAATAGGAAGTGATATCCACCCTCTGAGACCACAGAAGTGAACTGGTTTAAATGAAAACAGATTATCAAAAAAGGGATTATTAAAACATATCCTAAGAGAAAACAGATTTTGCCGGAATTTTACAAACTACTGCCAGCGAACTGTTACAGAAATTCTCCACATGCAAAACATGAAAAGAAAGTACTGGCCATATTTATACACAGATAGTCACACAATTCCCTAATCTCGGAAATTTTTAGCATTGACTGGCATCACCCAATGATACTATACCACATCCCACGTGGGCTTCAATGTCTTCAAATGAAGTCCACGATTTTTAAAGGTGGAAACTCCTATTTCCTAATCTTTCATCCTACTGACATACTAATCTTCTGAATCGATGCAGCATTAATTTATCCACACCAAGTATTTTATACATTATATATGAAGTACAGAGTCCACAAGCTCCGACACGGTATTTTGAGCTCGGTAATCAGCAATGGATGGTACTTTATCAAAGGCAAAATTCTGTGGCTCTGCTTGTCTTAGGATTTCCACTCGCTAGCCAGGACTGCTTTTCCTTAGGACAATTTGTAAGTCTTTAAATACAACTAAATGCTTATTCAGACATACGCAAACAGACTTGAGGTCATCTCACTCATGCTCCAAGCTGGAAAAAGAACCTGAGCCAGCTTTGATCTGAAGCTGTGCAGTGCCCGTGGTTAAGCTCGCACACTGTCCCAAAAGAGCAAAACCTGGCTGTGCTCCAGCCAGACAGTGACCATCCAGGTGTTCTACCCACTCAATACAAGTCATATCAGGTGGGTGTCAAACCGTGCACAGCTATGACCCATATAATATCAAGCCTGATTAGGTTCATTTAACTTTCACTGAATAAGTTTTAATCTACAGACAGTCTCTGTGGCCTAGGAAACCTTTCTGTTACAAAAATAAATGGCCTGCTTCAGGTCAGTTATCTAAAACTATTCATGTTTGAAGACATTAAGATGAGTCAGTTGCAATCCAGGTCTCCTATTAGTTTCTACAGCCAGGGAAGTGTTGAAAATCCATGCTTTGTTCCTATTTATTGCAAAATAAACCCAAGCTGCCCAGGCTACCCAGTGTATGTGCTCCCTGGTATACGCTGGGATGCTCACAACCCTGGTGCCTGACCAAGCAGCCCCAGCCCAGGGGCTCGGTGCCGGAACGGTGGTTGCCTTTGCCCGCAGAGCTCCCAAACACACTCAGTTCAATCCATCCAGGAGTACAATTTAAGGAAAGTGTTACAAAGAAAAATGTAAAAGAGAGGTGCTTCAATGTTTGTAACAGGTTTCTAAAGTTTCTGTTCTACATGAGATAATGAAGCTCCAACTTCTCCTTGTAGCCAAAGTCAACACTGAAATGTAAGTATTTCCTTTAGGCAGAAATTTTATTTTCAGTAAATTCTAGCCACTAAATCTTGGGAATATTTTAAACCACATTAGAACACCCAGAGAGGTGGGCAAGAGATTCAGCTATGAATGTGAACATTACATGGGTTACAGTATTTTGAGAAATAGTATTTCAGTAAACATTTTTAGGGCACTCTCCCACAAATTTATAAAAACCAATGTAATGATGGCAGCCATAGAAAAGGGCTAACACTGTGGTCCTCTAATCTAGTAAAGGCAACAAAACCATTCATACTTCTCCTGACAGCCAACACACGACCCCGTGTGCACTCCCCAGCGCATCCCTCAAGCACAGGTAACCCCACACAGCACTGTAACCCAGCCACGGACTCAGCTTCTTGCTGAAAAAGAATCAGGAAAAATGTAGCGACGTGGACAATTTTGTTTTAATAATCTGTGCTAAAACCTAATTTCTCAATTTCTAAAAAGCAATTCCACCCTACCAGTCAAGCCTGAAAAATTAAGGATTAAGGAAGAGAGCACCCTCCTTTCATCGAAAAACCTAGATAGTTGAGTGACAGCATGATTTGTACAGTCCTGCTTTAACCAAATACAGAAAAATATACACATTATCATTTTAGAATATTTTAAATCTTTCCCAAGTAAAATTACCATGAAATTCCTGAATTTTAAAGTAGTATAAAATAGAAAAACATTAAAAACTACAGCACACCTATATAACTTTGACATGTATTTATTTTACTTCTAGGATCTAATGCCATACTACTTAGTTTCATACACAGATCTGAAATTATCTCACACTATGTCAAAACTAGGCATGTCTTCTCTAGTGTTTAATGAAGGAGTTTCTTGCAAAGACATACAGGAATTTTTAAGATAGTTAACTGCATTCCTTGACAGGACCTTGAAAAATGGATCCATGATGCAAAATAAATTTCAGATCACCTACAGTTAACTAAAATTTAGTCTTAATTCCAAGTCTTGAAACCTAATATTTTCCTGGTTACCTAAGAAGCTGAGTCTCAATCTGCCTGTTTATGCATGCTCTACTTCTCTTTACGGGATAAATATAAATATTCTTTTCTGTCTTCTTATTTTAAATATTTAAAATTAGCATTTCTCCTTTTCAGCACTGGCCTTCATCCACAAGTAAAAAAGACATACTGTGACATTTTCTGCATATTTATTTGGTTTGTAATCTATGGAGAAAGAATTTAAAGAAACCTTATAGATGAATAAAGAACTTTTTTTCCTAGAGGTTAAAGACAGTTTATTTATTCGCTTTAAAAACTGATGGCTTAATAAAGCACATCTTTTCCTTTATGCATCAGTTATTTCAACAAAGTACAACGTTAGTATTTATTACAAAAGGAGTGAACAATTATCTGATACAAAGTGTTAGTGAGGGTTACTCCATTTTTAAGAGCTTGAGGATCTTGCTGAATTTAGCAATTGACCAATAAAGTATTTACAAGTTGAAAGATGTAGCCAATATATTTTAAAAAAAGAAAATAATTTGTCTAATTTTTAATTACAAAATGCAAGTTTATAAGCATTTAATAACTCTAGAATTTGTTAAAAAATATGTACTA
The DNA here is from genome assembly GCA_017310255.1 of Butorides virescens. Taxonomy (NCBI): domain Eukaryota; kingdom Metazoa; phylum Chordata; class Aves; order Pelecaniformes; family Ardeidae; genus Butorides; species Butorides virescens. Next base: position 31,746 of record JADKXX010002126.1, on the reverse strand, counting down.
AAGAATCTAGAGCATTCTGTGCTATAAGCCTGAGGAAATACATAAATTTTTCTAGTCGTTATATAAAGCTTGAGCAAAAAGGACGTAAAATGAAGTATACAGATAACCATTTCATAACTAAAAAATAAAAGGACATTTTCATCAGAAATTATGTAATTAAACACAATCCATTTTGAGTCTTGCCAGGCGTGCATATTTCAGAAAGAATTATGGGTAGAAACAGAGGCTGAAAAAGGCTTCTTGAAAAAGCAGATGTATTTTGATTTTCACTGTACATCCAGCACTATACCACTAGCTTGCATTTCTTTTTAAACACACGGAAGGAAGAACAGCATTTGCTAATATCTTACAGATTTAATGGCCTCCCATTTTGAAACAAAGATTTTTCAAAATGTATATAAACAAAATAAACACAACCAATAACTTCACTGTTTAATAAACCACAAGCAAGTAAAGCCATGCAGACTTAGTGTACATTTACATGTACATTTTTTTTTCTAAAAAGGTTAACCCTTACTAGAGAGCCCTTCTGAGAGCAGTACTGAGGCTGGGACTGCAGCACTTCTATAAATAGGACTGCCAAGAGGAAGTTGTTGCTATGGAAATGCTGGTCATATTTCTATTTTGACTCAGTGGATCTCTACTGGCATCTACTGTACACAAGCTTAACTGCAGCAGACATCTAATACCTTCGTCTCTCACCCAGGAAGCACAAATTAAGGCTTGCATGGTCCAACAGCATCGTTTATTCTTTATTCCATGATGATACAAAAGGAATTAAAAAACCCCCACCAAAACCCTAAGGATGTAGACAAGAAAAAAAAGAAAAAAGTCAAACCTTCCCTGTATTCAGCATCTGATTTTTTGTACGAAAGCTAAAAGGTCTCACTCTTCCCATCGGTTTGCTTGTCAAAATTTGACGAATTCATTGAAGATGATGTGATTTTCCATGTACACGTACCATGGCAGCAGATCAAGTTTCCTCATTTCTATCAACACCTATCTGGTTATTTTGAAGTCGAATAGCTTGTAGTCATAGTCCCAAATCCAGCGTTGAGAAGAAGGGGACAGAGAACTCTTTCATTACAAGCCAAATCTTCCACAAAACTGTCCAACTTGCCAGAGAGAACTGGATCCCTCTCCTTTCTAACACAGCTCCTTGCTTCCTTCCAGATGATGCGCTTGCTGGTGCTTACGGTCTGGATCGTCACATTGCAGGATAAAGGTTTTCAGAATGTGAATAAAGATTGCACAGTAGCTCCATAGTAAAACAAAGTTTAGCAAAGATCTGTCTTTGAAATAGCTGCTTCACACAAGTAAAAGAAATCTTCTGAAAGTACCTGAAGAAATCTGCTTGGCCCATGCCCTTCCAGATCATAAGCTAGTCAAATAACCCTCCACAGTTACTTCATAGCACTGTTTAAGATAGTCTGACACACAATCAGAAGTTTTGTACAAACCTTGTTACTTTTCAGCAACAGAGGGAGTACCCCAAGACCTGTGTAAGCGCTTGTTAGAGCTGCATAAAATAGTTGTCTGCCAAGACTAAGTAAGATGCTCTTGCTTTTGGACAAATGAGGTCTAGAAAAAACAGGTAAGTGTATGGACTTACTCAAATTAAAATCCAAGGTTAAATTTTGAAGAAATTTAGCATATGACCTCAGTAAGTCTGTGTCTGTGGGGAAAAAAAAAAAAAAAAACCACCTAACAGCAGACAAAGGTTTTGGTCCACTTAATTTACAACAAAATACAACGTTGATTAATAATGAGCATTAATGGGTTATACATCAAAATGGGTAAGATGAAGTTCCTGAAGTAGAAGAAACATACTAAAAACTTGGACATTTTTCTCAATATTTGAGTGGGCTGAAGGAGAAGCTACCTGCTTGAATTCTGGCCCATCTCCCATCGGAACAACGATGCTGAAGATCTGGCGCTCTCACAGGAACCGTGAAGGCCCCCGCAGGTAAGCAGCTGCTGTGGAGGGGAACTTGGCTACAGAAAGCTTCAGGCTGATGAGCTCTGTTTTTTCTAGAATCTGCAGGTTTGGTCTATCCTTCCTTGCTTTAGCCACTTAGTTATATTAAGGAACTGCCCCATAAAAGGCACACTTATGCTCAAAAACCACTGCTCAGGACAAATTACGTATTAGGTGTCCTGAGTCCAGAGAGCCTTACCTAACAACTGATAATTAAACCTGAGAGTTCTGGGGTCACGCTTAGAGCTAATTCTTGATAGGGGATAACAAGAGGAAGTGAGAGAAGGGACAGTAGAAAATGTTCACAAAAACTAAAGTCTTGTAGATAAAAAATTCTTTACTGTAGTAGTAGCTATACTCCACTATCAGATTCTGCATTGTAGAATAGGAGACCAGAATGATAAATGCTAGAGTAACTAGAATCATTTTAGTACCTCTTTCAGGAAGCCTGTCTGCATTTTAAATCACCAGCACATTCCCTAGAGGAAAAAAACCAAAACAAAACAAAACCAACTGACTCTACTTTGAACTAAATATTTTAAATTAGTAGTTTAGTTTTCCTCCAAAACGAGTGTTCTTTGATTATATGACATCTAGGTTCAATTAGGAAAATATCCAAATAAGAAAGAAAGCAAATCCAAAGTTACTTCATCGGAAGGGATAGTGCTTCTTCATAGCATGAAAGAGTCCAGAGTGCAAATCAGAATACAGTAGCGGCTTTCATAAAGTAGGGTCTAAAGTACAAAACATTTGCTCACGTGATGCGGAGATGCGCGCACCTCTATTTGTATTAGGAACAGAGCCTGTGTTCCTGTGCCTTACCGCTAGACTACAGGCTGCCCTGGAGTGTCCTGGTCCCTCCACTCCTACCAGCCTGCTCAGCTTCAGATATTCTACAAAACAGGGGAAAGACTGAATTAGTAGAGGTCTAGCACTACCCCTCACAGCAGCTAGAGTGGAAAATTGGCATTAAATCCCTGAGAAGTAGAAGGGATGCTGCTGGCCCCAAGACAAGAGGCTGTAGAACGTGTAAGAGGATATTTCAAAGTTTGTTAAATGCTCCTAATACACATTGTGCTAAGTAAGCAGCATCACAGTTATGGGAACTTCCATTAATACAGAGGCATCAGAAGTACAGCTCAGACAACACGATTTCTCTATACACTAAAGTTAATTACACTGGGTTTACAGAATTTACATTAGTCTGCACTTAAATGGAGTAACAAATGCCATCTGCTGGCTTAAGACCAAGGAAAGTGTGAGGTATGAAAACTGTAATACTGAACAGTAAGTTTTAAAAGTACTCAGCCATTCATCTGTAATGCGCTGTATAAACACAATTAAATATCTCAGATGTTTTAGGGGGGAAATAATTCACACAAGAACTTTCTAATTACTGGCTATTTTTCTCAGTGATGTACTAGCAAAGGGCACAGATCTTTTTTTCCCTATCTGTGATGTGTTTTAATTTATAAATTATAATTTATATCTGTTTTTTTTTCCATATAAGATGAATTTATTTATTAGCGGCCTGGATATATTCTAAAATAGTGTTTGCATTTGGGTATAACAGAAATAATTTATCAAGTTAAACAAAAAGAAATACTTAACATGAATCATTTCCCTTTTGCTATTTACAAATTGTATTTTCCAGGTACCGGTAAGCAAACTGCCTGTAAGCTACAGGCACTTTACTTCTCAGTCCATAGTATCCTTTGGCATTCCCAAGCAATACTTTACAATAAAGGCCAAAACAACTAAAGCTCAGAAAGGTATTTTGAAATTGAGAAAACTTTTTATTGCAAGATGCAATTGCCAGTAGGCAGAATGGTCAGATCTCTTTCACTCTTACACTTACTAAGAAGGAGAGAAATGCATGACTACAAATATATTTAATTTATTCTAATATTTGTTTAAAGCCCAGGAAAGCAGAAAGCACTTTCCAGGATAGAAACATTACAAGAGGAAATGCATAGCTGATTCTTTTCTTTCTTTTTCTTAACGTAAACTTGCCAAGATGCTGTTTCACTTGATATTTATTAATACAAGTAAAGACAATTCTAAGAATAATAGTTAAGAATTCATAAACCAAAATTCTAAAAAGTTGCTATATAAATGTCTTTGTTCACAACACAGAACTCTCAGAAAAGCTTTAGAAGCGAGTATGGATAAAATACACCATTACTGGTAATTGGTAATTCTCTGAACAAAATCAAACAATTCACATGGCCCGTCAGCTCAGCACGCAGCATGAATGACAGCAGAGAAAGGATCCAAGTCCCCAAGACTGTATCCTCAAGCAGCCGCAAGCTTGCAATTGCATTTGCACTCTCAAAGCAGAACGATCAAAGATATTTTTTTTTTCAAGAAGATCAAAAGAAACTAGTGATGTCCTTCACCAGCTTACAGGGAGTAAGTTACAAGCTGTGCTGAACATACAAATTTTGCTTATTTTTAGTGCAAAATCAGTGCTTGATAATACATAACTTCTCTATTCCAAGAAGTTGGACAATTCTGCATTTTGTATAAAAACCTGATTTTCTTTCTAATAAGCAGGTTCTCATTATGCTGGCTAGCTCTATTATAGCTCACTATCAGACTGCAGAAGGAATAAACTTCACCACAGTTCAACAATATTTAAATTGATTTTAAAATATTTCTTTTCTTAAATGTAATTTAAACTTCTGAGAGGTAAACCAACAGCAAATATTCTTGAAGTTGTTTTTTAATTAGATACAAAAACATCCATTAGTTGTAATTGTATTTATCTTCAATTGGCTTTAAAGGGAAATAGAAGCCAACAATAATTCAAAATGCATCCTGAAAACCACTGTATTTCATGCTGTGAAATGCCACGGAGAGCAGCTTCTCGCAGCCGGTCACCCCAAAGCACTGACACTCAACCCCACGTTCCTCTCAGCAAGGGTATTGCAAGACTCTTCTATAGCACTGTTACCCCAAAAATTCCCCAAACTCATATTCAAGCAAAATTTGACCATGCAGTTATCTTTCCCTCTGCCTACTGAGCTAGTGAACACTCTAACAGGTAAAGCAATTTTTGCGGCATAGATCCGATGGATTTGAGTCTGAACTACATTAACTAACATAGGTCACTCTCCAGTTTTCTTTCCACTGGTTTCTGATATTTACAGCAATGAGACGCTCATGACAATGTAAGTCACCTCACCACACACACACCTTTGAGTCCATTCTCACCTCAGCCTCAAAAGCCAAGAGACCTACCTGGTAAGGCATGGCTGTTGAGGAACCAGGAGCTAACAATTCCCAGCAAAGAGCTTTTGGAGTCTTGCTCTGACCTTCCATGGTCTTGCTCTGACCTTCCACAGATTACTTCTAAATTGCTTAGGTTTATTACGTGATGACTGTATGCACGAAAGCAAGTCAAGAAAAACAAGTAACTGTTCAAAGACAGGGGTTTTGTCTGGTTTTGAGAGATGCTGCTGGTGTTTCTTTTGATTTGCCCTGACCAGCAGAACTCTTGCAAAGAAAACCGACCCCAAATGGCACAGAGGAAACCTACGCAGGTCAAGAATTTGAGAACTGTGAAAAATGACAAACGTCCAAATATTTTCATCCTTAAATGAGATGTCTCTGCCAAAAAGTCTGGAGTCGCAGAAATGTGCACATCTGAAATAACTGACAGCTTCACCGCACACCTCCACTGCAGACCACGCACAGGGAAAACACAGAATTTGCCTACACAGGCCTTAACCATTTGGGGGATTCCTGCTAATAACTAGGAATGTTATCCTTAATTTTGCAGTGACATGGGCATCCTATTCATGATAACTACTAAAAAAAAATCAGTTTTGAATATTCCTATTTTGAATAAGTAAACGCTGCCTTATGATAGCACCGTGCGGATCCTTCTTATTTCTGGGAAACAATCCCTCTAATTTGGCAGAGCTGGAAGACACGTTCTCTCTTGAATTTATTATCTTAATTTACTTGAGCCACTTTGAGAAAAATGCGTAAAATTTTGTAACTAGCCAGCGGCTTCTTTTCTTCCTCCTGGAAGAACAAACATGTTTCACTTAGAGCTGCTCTCAGATGCTCATAACTTTTCCTAAGAACCTCAACACAGAGTTGTTATTTCTGGGAGTCACATGGCATGTGGGAAGATCCTGGTTTTCTTCCAATTCCTCTCAAGTTAAACTCTACCCAAGAGAGCTGCCAAAATGAGGTACCAGTTGCAATACATTGGGTGAATTTTTAAACTTACTTCCACTATAAGATCCACCTTCCTCCACTCTTAGAGGGGGTGGGAGGAAACACATGGCATCCCATTTAAGTGAAATATCAAAATAATGAACTTAGTAATTGCAGTTACTGAGCCCTCTCCTCACCTTTCTTATATGACAGAAAATACCCAATATTTAAATTACACAGAAATGAAAGCCTAAATGAAGACCTACCTGAAGTGAAAAGGACTGCTTATGTATTATTAGGTAACCTACATTGACATTTCCATTCCTTTGCCTCTATAAAGATGACACTTTCAGACGAAAATACCAACTGATTTATCAGCCAAATAAGGCAAACGACATATTATTGTAATTTTTGAAAACACGGCTGCTACCTAATTTTTCTGAAAAGTTGTGAAAGGTTAACAACACTAATATGCTGTCTAATGCAACTCTGCATGGTTCCCGGAGGGTTTGTTGGGCATTCAGGATGGTCAAGTTCCGAAGATGGATGGCTTCTGGGAGTCCCGTGTTGAATTGTAGGACTCCACGATTAGAATCAAGTTCTACTCAGTTTGAAATCTACATTTGAATTACCTTTTCTGGTATGCCTTAAACCTATGTAATCCCTGCTATATACACCAAAGTAAAATACTACACTGAATACAGTTTCTTACAGAACTTTTCAGAGGGTAGAATGGACAGATAGGTCCTGGAAAACACATCAAAATGGGAACATATTACTTTAGTCCTTAATGATCCAATTCTGAACCTAACAAGGTGCTAAGAATGTTGCAGGGCTAAAATGCACATATGGAAAGATGGGTAGAAAGAGAAAGGAGGAAATGGGCAGGAGGCGATCATGAAGTAAATTATTTGCTTAGTTAAAGCAAAAGCAGCAATAGAGGATTCATTACTCATCTGGACTTTGAAAACAGTTTAAAACCCACTCAGTTTTTGTTCTTTCTGGAGGTTCACTTGTCACAATTACTGGATTAACTGCATCCCTGTACCCTCCTTATTATCTTCAGGTACATGTTCATTAAGACCTCTGTCCATGAGCTAATTAAGAGCAGATTAAATACAACAGTAATCTGTACTCCACTAATGGTGACTGCTTCAGTAACTCTAATCTACGTCCAGCAGCAGTTGGACTAGTCTGTGTGCAGCACCAGCCCCTATGGAGAACAGTATTCCAACCCCAGTAAAAATATACCACCTGGATGTCAAGCTCTGAAGGTATCTTACCTCCTCGTTTTGTGTAGGATAACCCAGCTCAGGAACTCTAGGAACAGAGCAGCATACTCTGCTCTCGTAATCGAAAAGCTACACCACTAGTTTAGATTCAAGAGCAGTCTCTGTTAAAAGCACCTCATTAATGGCCACCACCAGGCTCCACCAAGACTGTAGCATTTAAAATTGTATATAGTTCAATCTTATTTCACAGAATTAACAAAGCAGACTTGGCAAATTGTCCAAAAGCAAATACAGGATACCAAATTTGGTTCCACCTTCTTTTATGCTTGCTTCACACGCATTCACTTGGATGTAGCTTATTGAGTTCCTTCGTAACGCTCTCCCCAGCCTACACAGAAAAAAATTCATAAATCTAACCTAAAATCAGTTTCTCTTACTCCTTCATTACAACTTCAGCTAGATCAAAGCTTCACACTTTGCTTGGAAAACTTGCAGCCTCACAGCCATTCATGTTGAAACACAAAAGTTTCTCTTTCGTCCTTCCTCTAAGGAAAAATTGGGGTGTGTGTGTGTGTGTGTGTGGTGTATATACATATATATTCATCCTAAGAAAAAGAAAAGAAAAGAAAAGGCGATATTCTGGGTACAAATTTTCTTCCACTTAAAGCAACCAGCTCAAGGAATACAGATAAGAAAAGCATACTTTCAGTAGAACTCCAAACAAAACCATAATTAATATCCCTGATAACAAAATGCTGGCAGTCACCTAGGAGAGATACAAAAATAGCAGGGCAACAAACTCAGCATGAACCTTTGAATCCTCTCCTTGTCTACAAAACCAAATTCTTCTCAATACCATAAAAAGAAATGCAACCCATGTTTCTTGATAAATATTTTAATTCTGAACACCACAGATGAGCATCATTATATGAATATATTATGTTACGCAGTGTTTTTGAAAACCAGACTCTCTCTCTCTCCCCCTTCCTCTCATTTTTTCAGTTTTAATTGCAATTATTTGCTTCACTCCCTTAAAGGAGTGATTTCATGTCTAGAGATACAAGTATGCAGACACCCAACTGGGACCGAGCCATATGGAAGACAAGAGGTCAAGCTCAGATGTTCTCTCTGCCTTTCTTCAAAGCATCCTTTTGCACCCTTGGTTTTGCAGTCAAATAGCTCTTTGATATAATTTTGTCCCACATATTATACATTCAAATATTTTTCAATTCAGCCTGACTGCTCAATATGCCAAAATTTCTAATCCTATGTTCCATCTGTTTTCACTAATTTATAAGTGTAGTCTAAAAATAATCGGTAGCCCAAAATTTAATATGAAACTAAAGTTTAAATATGGAAAAAAATTCAAATAAAATTGACTGATTTTTTTTACAATTAAAAATAAGACTCCTTTTAGTGCTTCATGTGCTTAAATTGGCATCCTCAAATTCAAACATTGTTGTTAAATTTTTTTTTGCATCAGCCAAAAAAATGGATTAACATCAGACTTCTGACAGTAAACAATTTAAATTGGCTGACATATTATAGATTAAGAGAATAAAAAGTATACAGAAATAAAAGCCACATTTAATAACGTCTGATTTTTGTCCTAAGTCAAATAAACCCCGAACTGGGGCCTCCTAAGAAAATGTGTTGATTCAAAAGAGTGAAATAGATCTTTTAAAGATATGATAATAATATTTACACCAGCAACCTTGAGATAAATTATTGATGCCACAGGCTGAAATACGAAGGATAAAGGAAACTATGCTTTCTTCTTTGCTTACAAATAGTTAGCGAGCTGTTAATACACAGCTTAAGATTAAAATATTTTCCTATTCTCTGTCATTAGGTGTCCACTTCAGGAACAACTAGGATACAAACACAGGGAACATACGGTATTAGAATTCACCAGAATGTCTCTGACACTCAGTCAAAAATAAAAATTTCGCAACAGAACTGGGAAGGGGGGGGAGGGAAGAGAAAGAAAAAAAAAAAAAGAAGCAGAGGAAGGGCTAAGAGGCAAGGAATCGAGTCCTGACGCAAGACTGCATTAAGGAGCTGACACAGGACAGAGGTAAAACTGAAAGAAGGAGCTAAGGAAGGGCAGGATGAGGGCTCTGCATCCGAAACAGCTACCGCGAGTGGAGGCAAAACCTGAGTTTGAGTGTAAGGTATAGAGAAAGAAAAGGCATCTTCACCAGTATTTTCCCAAACAATTAGAATAATTTTATTCTCTCATGATTAAGAAAAAAAGAAGTCAGGTACCAACTATGGCCTCATAAAAAAAAAAAAAAAAACCCACGCAAAAACCAGAATCGGACAAAAAAATGAGAGATGTTGTACAATGCAAGTCCCCTAGAGCATAGGCAAATTTTTCTAGATGAAGAGAGGCCGGCCCTAACACTGTTCATGGAGAAGAAGAAAAAAGCCTAACCCCTGACTGCCCTAATTTTTCAGCCATTTAAACTTAAAGGACAATTGCATACAATTGCACCCTTAATTCCATTTTAGACATGAATTTTAGAATGTCAAAGGCCAAGAACTGATTCAACACAATCTCATTAGCTCAACTCTTTTCATTTCAGTTCTCAAACTGAAGTGAAAACTGAATTTAGTTACTGCCTGCCAACTGTGCGTAAATGAAAGACAAAACACCCAATTCTTTAATATTCTTCAATATTTTAGCAACTTCTGACTTAGCAATAGCTGACTCAGGACATGAATACCAAACTACAGATAGAGTTGGGCATGCCAAGGAAGAAGCATACCTCAAACAGTAGTGTTTGTTACATCTGTTTTGCTATCCTCCTTAATTTCTATCTGATGTTACTACAGATACTGATTGGGACGTTTAAGTTGCAAAACTTAGTGGCACGTTGGTGTCTTTATATGAAATTAAAAAAAAAAAAAAAAAAAAAAGTCTGTCCACAGGGTGCTACCTCTTGAGCCAGAGACAAGGCTGTTTCAGAAAACCCCCACAGCACTACTGCTATTTGGCTCGTGCTACGCAATGAAAACAACCACAGTCTATTGTGGATTGTGTCTGTCAATGTTTGTCACCTAAGGGTACCCCCTTGGATCCCAAATTACGATGCGGTTCAGAATGCAAAGATAATTAATGTTCCTTTATCATGTTTTGTTAAATACTGATATCATCTCTGTGGTGCTGCTTGTCGTTGGTATTTTTGTCTTTGCAACTCTCAAACTGAATTACTACAAATGGCAATTACACAGATTTACGCTCAAAAGCCAAACTACAATTTGTGTACAACACAACTGCATACTCAGATACAACCATGGAACCAACCAGTTCAGTAACGTTTCATCAGCTCCCTTCACTCCACAAAACAAATTCTTCACTGCCTTGGAGATTCTCTCTTACCTTATTTATTTTCATTACTATGATAATTTGGCAAGGTGAGATCCTGATAGAGAAGTCCTAACATTTAACTTGGACCACATGCGGTAGAGATAAAGAGATCCCAATTGACCATTACAAAAGAAATATTAACTTACACATAACTTTTGAACCATGACTCCATGATCACAGAGCAAGAAAGGTTAAGACTGTTTGCTTTCCATTAGTCAATATATTTTTAATAAGAGACATTTAATACATTTTGAAAAGTTTATAACATACTCACAGGAAAACAATAATTCTTTCTTTGGTGTTGAATGTAAATGTTTTTTCTGTGAACTTACAAAGTAAAATACCACAATATAGTTCTGAGGTCATGACTTACAGCACACATCTTATCTTCCCTTGCAATATCAGAACATTTTCAGGACTGAAATGAAGAAGATGGAATCACCGCAGCTTGCTCATTTTGAAAAATGATTTACACAATTCACCTGAGTTTTATTTTGGGTTTTTTTTTTTGATTAATAAACATAAAAGCCTTGAAACATGGCCAGAAAGACCAACAGATAATATAGGACCCTATTAGGAGGCACTTTACCCAGAAACACATAGGAAACCTGCTCTGCGATAGAAGCCAAAAGTTTGCAAAGTACTTTCCCAGAGTCCATTTAGATTTAAAAATAGATAAGTAGTATTATGATACAGCAGTCACATGTGGTACATTTGATCTATTTTGAGCTAAAATTAATAAGCACTTCAAGAACGTGAAGTAAATTGATATACTAATTGCCATAAAATAAGGTATAGTTTTCTCTCTGTAACAGACTTGCCAATTTAAATGCATGACTGGCAAAAAATGAAGATATACATTATTTTAAGTTACTAGACGTGTTACTATAAGCCTACAGTAAGTATAAGTTGCTACACTGTATTGCTGTATGCCTAAGTCTTGTAAGTAGTTTATTGTTTAACAAATATTTGCAGTTAGTTGCCAGTTTTCAGGTGAAAGGTGCACAATAGTGCTAACTACTTTTAAAAAGCTAATTTTCCTAAAAGCTATACTTTCCCTAACAGGAATTCAGAAATGGTTAAAAGCAGTAGAACTGTTAAGCCTGATTGCATTGCCTCTGCCTTGTTTTTCTGGAACATCGCAACTGAGAAGTAAGGATTTAGACAATCATATGACTCCCAAGTTTAACAGCCCAGATTTTCAGTGCATCAAGCCTAAGTAGGAAGGTCAACAAATACTGTGGTTTGACCTCGGATAAGAGCCAAATCGTATCTACAAACAATTTCATACTGCAATTCCATAGCCTGACACATTTCTGTTTTTCTTACAAAACACAGAGTGGGCTTTTAATGGGGTTTTGAAGAGTACTTCTGAGTTCAGCAAAGGAACCCCCTAATATTTCTGGCGAGCAAAGGCTTGTCACCAGTACCTACTCCCTTCTCACGACCCCAAGTTTCCTTTTTAAAACTTGAGGTAATATCTATACAAATTGATGTCTTCTCAAAACTTTTAATAAATTCCTCCAACTTGAGCATGAAAATATACAAGCTACAAAATTTGCCACTGAAAATGCTACTGTATTACTTCTTAGCTGTATTGTGCATTTGATAAATAAGCAGAAATTCAACTGACACTGGATAAAGTGAACTAATCCACTGTCAACCTATTGTCATACTAATTATGAATCTTTATGAATAAAGACAATAACTGACTAGTGAAAATTACTGCCTTTTTATCGGAAGACATTCACAAATAAAACTGTATAAACAAGTACTTGGCTATGTAACTTATTTCAGAGAACTGTTTGAAAAAACTTTACCTACATTTCTTATTTTGGTATTCAAAAGCATAAAAATTCAGAATTAGCATCACTGTAGTAACCTCGGCATGGCCCTCTTTTACACATGCTTTGTAACAACAGATAGAATCACGTATTCATTCTTCCACAGACTGATTCCTCCTGCAGTACAGCACACTGAACTGCCCTGGCAGTCGTTCAGGATTAGGAGGTGAAGGAAATGTATCTGTAGGGCTCCTTTGTGTAGGGTGGAAAGATCTACACAGCTCTGGGAAGCAGCAGGGCACACTGACGACGAAGGCTACTGAATGCCATCCTTCAGGAGTGGACACTATCCCTGCTCTGTGACAAGTTCCTTAAACCATACTATGTTCAGCTGCACATTCTGCTGCTTTTCTATCCCCTGTGATGACCAAATGGGTTTTGGGTGCCTGTTTCACACAGAAGAAGAAACAATTGTAACCACCACAGAAATCTATATAAACAGCACCTGACTACAGAGGATTTAATGTATTCCGTGCCCCAAGAAATAGAGCCTTTACCAGGGCTCCCTAGATAAAGGAAAAAAGTTTGCCTTCATCTCTCTGTGCCTTAGTTCCCTATTCATAAAATGGGAATAAGAAAACCTCCTCATTTAGCAGGATGCTGTAAAGGTAAATTCAATGTTTGCAAAACAATTGTATACCAAGATAATGATTTCTGTAAAAAGCTCCCAAGGAAAATAATCATGTGTAGTAAATCAGGCAGAAAGACATGCACTGAAAATAATAAAGAAAAGATAAATAAAACTTGCTTAATGAGTACTGCTCGATGTCCTGTGTGCTGAAAGTAGCAAGATCCTTTGGGGCTGGGGGGAAGAAGGAACATATATAATCATGCAATTTTCTTTCTTACAACACATAGGTGCAAAGGAGCTAAAATACAGTCACCCAGGTAAGTTTAATTCTGCGTTTCCTGCCTTTTAAAATTAGATTTTGCAACATTACTATTTTTTTCTTTTCTTCTCATTTTGCTTACAGAAACTTAGAGGTTTTTAAAAAAGAAACCTAATAGCCAAGTATCACCTTGTGGCATCAAGTAGATTATGAGGATGTTCATCAGCAGACCCTCCCATAAATCTCTGTCACATCAGCTATGAAAGTCTGTCTCTCAGAAAAAGCTTTCAAACAGAAGAACAGCAATTTTTGAAAACACTGGGTTCCTTCCATATTTCTGATGACAAACAGTTCTATTGATCTCCCCTGCCTTCTCTTCAGATTTATTTCTAGTCCTTACATTTACTTTACCTGCACTATGGTTCTGACTGGTACCCAGTACATCTATAGTCACAGATACAGAATCTTACGATTCCCTAACTCATAACAAACACAGGAATAAAATAAAGTTGTAGCTTAAGAAGTCTGTAATGTCAAAATTGCTAACACTCCAAGGCTACTTGGAGAAAGTTGGTCTGATACTGCACCAAAGAATTATTTTTTGTTCCACAAAGCAATTAGAACAGTAAGAACATAAGCAGGGAGGAAATGATGGTTTCATTTTATTCTCTATCCATTGTATTACTAAACTTTTGGTAGCATATCAAATTAAATAACTTTCATACAGAACTTCAATAGAAAATAGTCTGAAATGAGGTGTGTGTGTTATTGTATAAATTCTAATCTGAACAGAAACAGAGAGATAAAACTCATCTGGCCGAAACAGATGCAGATAGAAAGACCTCTTGAAAAAAAAAAGATGCTACAAAAAAAGAAGGGGGGGGGGGAGTGTATGTTAATTACATCTGAAAGAAGTTCAAGAAGATTCGTAAGAAGAATACATAGGAATAAGGGAAACAAATTCAACTCCATAATAAAACCTTCCTCCTCCCCCCATGATACTGACTTTAATTTGCCCAAGCAAGGAATCCTCCACTTGTTATCAGAACTCTATGACAATAAAAGTTCATTTTTAAGCTGACTTTTTATTCACAGACAATAAAGGTCTGACAGAACTGGGAGTTGCACCAGAATTTTTTTAAATCTTATAAATTTATATAAGAATTATATAACTTCCTCAGCAGCAAGAAAGCATTAGTTTTGCAAAATAAACTGACACATCGTATATACCTGGTGGCATATGATCAAAAACTCTGAGAAGCAGTTTCTATAGAGAAAGCATATATTGGTATTTAACTGCCCAGGAAAGGAAACTGATGTATCTGTTGAAAATTCATGTTTTAGCTTGTTGATATAAATAATAAACCATAAGTAAAAAGCAAGGAAATATGACTAGGTAGTACAGCAAAATAATCTTCAGGGCAGTACATAGCATTACAGCTGTCAGTCAGTCAAGAAAGAAAAAACCATGCTGCTTACACAAATGCACATTGCTGCCTGCTTGACCTGAGCTGGTTACCTGCTTCCATCACCCACTCAGCACTTGAATAGAAATAGGTGAGATGCTGCTGTCTGCAGATTATCTTGATCCAATCTTGGGTATTCACAAAGACTATATAAAAGCCTACCTCTATGAAAAAGAAATGAACCTGAGAACTCCACGATAAGGCTTCTTTAACCATGCTCAGCCAAAAAATACCTTGGTATGTTTTTCACAGGCCATGTTCCACTGTTTGCTCAAGCTGTATCTTGCTGTGTCTTTGATTCCCCTCTCAGAAACACACATCCACACATCTTCACCAAGTGATATCCAGGTACACTCCTCAAGTGCTATAGTTCTCCTTCCTGAAATATTTCATCAATGTCCTACCTGTTTGTTTTTTTTTTTTTTATTTGAAGACATTAATTTGATTGGTTTCAGTTTTGGTGGATTTTTTTTTTTTTTTTTATTTACCAAGAATAGGAAAGGTGCATTTCCATCCTTCACTTTCACTGAAAATTTATCCAACCCATGATACCACAAATGTGATAGCAAGAAGGGGCAGCAAAAGAATCACTTCTCCAAAGGGTCTGAATAATCCTATTCTTACCAAAGTAAGATACTGAAAACCACACTGAAATAATGTAATCTTTGGTTTAAGAAAAGCAAATTCTAACTAATGTCCAATAGTTGAAAATAATAAAATACAAAGTTTTTAATCTGAAATAGAAACCAGTGTTTAACATCCCTATTATCCTGAAATATGAGATAAAAATATCTTCTTGAAATACAAAGAGTTAAAAAGTACCCTATGACACCTTGTTTCAACAAGATGTAGAAGTTGTCTTTTTTTAAAAAGTGGAAATGGTTTCTTATTACCTGAATAGGTGCAGGATTTGAGGTGTAAATTTCAGTAAGAATAACAATCTTGGCAGCCTGTGGTAATTTCTATACTAGATTTTAGAAGACAAACCAGAAAGAGACAGACACATCACGAGGTATAAACACCTGTTGGCAGGAAAGATACAGCCCAAATTCAACTTTTTTTTTTTTGTGAGAATACTAATAGTGCTTGAGGTTAAAATCACTTAATGGAAGAAACAGAAAATACTATTCAATAAAGAAGATATTCACATTTTTGATGTTGCTACATGTACTAAAATAGAAACACTGAATTAAGACAAACTGTCTCGATACTCATCATTTGTTCCTAAGACAGACTCTGTTAATAAACCACCAAGTAATACTGCATCATGCAACCTGAATGAATATGTTGTACTTACATTGGCTAACAGAACACCAGAATATCCGATTCATCGTAAAAAGCTTTTCAGTTTCTTTAATTTAATTCACTTTCATTTAAGAAGTGAAAATGACTTCTTAAAAATGCTTTTGTTAAGAGGCTAAAAATTTCAGATGTAAGAAAAAAAAAGTCATTCTACCATAATAGGATGAACAAGCACCAACAGAAGAAAAGCAGATCCCTTACCCATGAATGAAATAATTTTAAAAATTCAGCTTTGAACTTAATTGTCCATTTTTTTTTCTACCCTTAACCACATACCCGAATATGACTCCCTTACCACCATCACTAGACTGCCAGTGATTTATGGCCTATTTACAGGGAGGTGACATATATACCATCACCTTCTGATCAAAATTACTGCTGTTTGGAATAGTAGTATATTCCATACATACTGAGATTCAAATGAAAAAATAAAAAAATTCTGTAAAGAGTACAAATATTTCAAATATACTTTATTTCCTTTTATATAAATGAATGAAACAAACATACCCGATTAAAAAAACCCACGACATATTAAAAGACCTCTCCTTGAAACAGGCTTATTATTTTGGTCGCTTTGGCAAAAACAATGACTAAGATGTGAATGGAACAATCACTGGCTGTCATCGCCGTTCTTTTGGGCATTTACTTGAAAAAAGGTAAACTGATGTCCAATTTCCTGTAGTATCTCTATATAACTCTATAGAATATATATTACAGAATTTTAAATTACTAATACATGAACACTTCAAGCTGTAATTGTTGATGTATTAACTACCATTTCTTCCCATTTTTCTAACTTCACCTCATGTATCACTCACCAACATCGTATCTGTCAAAACACAATAAAGTGTTCACAAACAATGATCTTACCTAGAGCATAATAATATTTTTTATAATAAAGCTGTTACCCTTCTCACTTTCTCTAATCTGAAAAATCATTAAGTGGCAGTGGTGGTGGGGAAATTTCCTCTTCCCCTTGTTCAGAGATTTTCCTTCAGGTAAGTGAATTCCATGTATGCATACACTATACGACTACTTCAGTGCAAAGAAGCTACAAATATTGGCTACTGTTATGACTACACTTTTGCCTTCTTAATTGTAAAAACTTGAAGGACCAGATTTCTATCTGCTTGTAGGTCATCTTTCAAAACTGTTCTAATTTTGCTGTCCCTTCTCAAATACTATCACCACTGAAGAAGTACTCAAGAATGATTAGCTGAAAGCACTTTTTAAACAGCAACAATGTCTAATTCTAAGCACAGTATTTTAGTACTTCACATAGCAGTCCTCTAAGTTCAGTTCTAAATTATCCAACACTGTGACAATTAAGCTGTGTTTAGACCACAAAACCACACCAGTAAGAACAGACATCCATAAAAAAAAAAAAGAAGTACTGTTTTCGTTTGTGGTTCCAGATTGACTCCTATCAAAGGATTCTGCAAAGTTGCTGCTGCTGCTGCAGCAGTAATTATGATTTGGATAACCCTCCTCCAAATACCCAAAGAAACAAGAACCTCCCAAACAGTAACAGATGTCAGCAGCATCTGCAATTTAATCTTTCATGAGAGAATATGCTCTGCCATATGATGAAACACTAGAAAAAATTTAATGCTACCTTTTATTCAATAGTTCTCAACATAACCGCAAATACGGAGATTTACTGTTTCATCATAGCCTTGGAGAGCAAATAAAAGTCCAATGGCCTCTTGTCAGCGCAGAAGTAAGGGTCCCAAAAAAGAGTAACATTAAGAGATTTGTGTAACAGAGGATGATCAGACCTTTTCTTCTACCACATCAAGAAGTTAATGTTCCTTATTACCAATAAAGAAAAATTGGGCTTTTATGTGTGTCAACAGTTTGTTTTGGGGTTTTTTTGTTTGTTTCGTTTGGTTTTTTGAACACATAACACTAGTGTACTTCTGTATTTTAGAAAAGGAAAAATATTCCTCATGCTATAACGCTATTGCTGCTACCTATATAATTAGTAAATACTTAATAGGGGCTAAAAATACCATTTCTTTATTCTCCTGCATCTTTCTTCTTCAGTATTTACTACTACTTTGACTCAGCAAACTGCCACTATCATGTCTTACACCCATAATACTGAATATATTCCACCTTTTGCAACTGCAGCACGCATTTTCCCCAAGCTCACTAAATGCCTCTTTTTTTTTTTTCCATGATTAAATGTACATTCAACAAGAAATCAAAACTGCTTTTCACGTAACTCTTGCCCTCTTCAGGCTATCCAACCACCGCCACGCCATGAGAGAAATCCAAATTTTCAGCACTGCTCTTATTTCTCACAAATGTGCCTGATCTCTATCCTCTCCTCCCCAACTTTCAGTCACTTTCTATAAACCCCTCTCAAGTGCTGCACAAGTAACAAACAATCTCAAGGTCAACAGATTTGCTTCGCTACTCAGCTTCTCCATAGCGCTACAGAGAATCATAGAATACCAAGTTGGAAGGGACCTCAAGGATCATCTGGTCCAACCTTTCCTGGCAAAAGCACGGTCGAGACAAGATGGCCCAGCATCCTGTCCAGCCAAACCTTAAAAGTATCCAATGTTGGGGAATCCACCACTTCCCAGGGCAGATGATTCCAATGGCTGATTGTTCTCATTGTGGAAAATTTTCCTTTTGTGTCCAAGTCCAGAGGGACTGCGTGTGAAAGCCTTGCTTTTATATGCTTTCCATACTTAACATCTACTACTCTGTTTTCCCAGCCACTGCGTTTTGGGCTAGTCCTCTTAACAAGACGACTGGCAGCAGAACAAGTAAGTTTGTATGTATTAGTGGAAATGAATGAGTCAATTTAGTCGGTGGAGAAAATTACAGCGTTCTGAATAGAACTGTGGAAAACCAGCCAACTACTATTTTCTGTTTGGGATTATTTTCACACAAAGAAAGGCAGAACTACCACAAGTTATCTTTTGAAAGAAAGGGCAGTAAGGCTACAAACTTTATTTTCACTTTAAATGAAAAATACATCCTGCAGAAAATCGGTATCTTCACCATTAAGTAGAAAATTCAGTTCAACTGCAGAAAAGGTAAATGGAAGAAAATGCCTTCATTTTTCTTGTCGAAGCTCGTACTAAATTTGCCATGCTTCTACCTCTAGCCTTACTGCATCATTTAGGCTAGCTTTGATATCTGGTTCTTCCACATCTCTCATTGTGCTACTGCACAGATCTGCATGTCTTCTCTTCTTCCTCCTGTTACCCCCTACTCACATGCTGCATCTAAAATGAGTGTGTATGTATTAGTCAGCTTCCAGTTTTATTTGTCGTAACAAATACTTGAGTACATTCTGGAGTAATTAAAAATACGAAGAGGGAGGCCGGTGATCCTTTTGATAACTTTGTCAAAACATATTTTGTTCTGATGACCAAGAGGGCAATCACATTTAACAGAAGATGTTACAAGTACTATTTTAGTCTCAGTAGTAAGCAAAAATGGGACAACTTTTGCTGATAGTATTTGAGAATGCCATGGTGATGCATATCATTACAGAAGTCAGTCAGCAGCATCTCTGGTGGAAGGGAAGGCTCCAAAAAGCCCCTCAAATTAAAAACCATCTCAGGTTAACAAGTCTAAAAGCTCTGGACAATGCTCTTTATCCTATGGTTTACTGTTAGGTAGTCCTGTGAGGAGCAGGGAGTTGGACTTGATGATCCTTACGGGTCCCTTCCAACTCGAGATACTCTATGATTCTTATGATCCTTAGATCAACACTGTGAGACACCAGCATTTCCTCCTTCCCTTCATCAAAATGCTTAGTACCTTTTCTTCAGTCCTAAAGTCCACTTATAACAATGTTTCACCCTTTTTTTCACATTCCTCCTTTCTATCAGTCCAACACAAGGTGGGGCCTCATTTTAAGAGAGGTCCATGAAATTAATGGGTTAAAACAGCAGAGCCAGAGGGGAGCAAGGGGTTTTTAACTATTTCAGTGACACTTCACAGCAGTCCTCAAAAAGCTCTATCAGCACAGGAGGAGCAGCAAATTGCAGCTTCGAGCAGAGCAACAGGGGTGATCAGGGCAGGAATTTTTCAAGTCAACTTTACTGTCAAAGAAATCAGTCATGTAACTACTCCATAAGCAGCAAGTTGAAGAAAGTTTCATAATTATAGCCTCAAACCTCAAGCTGGAGATAATACAACCATGCTTTGGGTTTTTTTGTTGCGTTTTTTGGTTTTGTTTTTTTCAGAAACCATCATACCAGCAAAAATCAGCTTCTACTCTGAAAGCAGAGCTCTTGCCCAGCAGAAACTATAAAATTGCTTCTAAAAGAGGTCCTGAAAAACCATTCTAAGTAATACCAACAAGTAATTGTGGCTATAACTAGTTCAGAAATTCAACTAAATCATCACACAACACTGTCCTATGGTTGAAAAGCACAACAATTATTTGGTCAAATTATGTTCTGTGTTCATGCTATCAATTACCTGGCAAATGCTTTTCTTTAATAAATGGCATGGTTTCAAGCATCTGCTTAAAAAAAAGGAACATACAAAACAAAAAGCAAAAACCACCACCACCAAAACCCCCAACTCTTCTGAAGGGAATAACTTTATCATATCAGCTTAGCTCTGAAAGTAGTGAGCTTCTAAAGAGCCACCATCCGTTAAAAAAAAATACCGTTTGAAGGTATACAAGTAGCACCTACAATTATCATGATAAAAAGATCAGACAAGAAGTACCGCTTCAGTACAGAAAACAATGGACTTGTTCACTGCAATGTAAAACTGCCTTACGTCAGAATCCTGGAAAACATAGGCGAGGACTGCTAGGAATACAGTTAAGTGCGCAAAGCATAGGACTGTAGGTAAATAAGGGACTCACCGTAACAGGTAGCAACGGAAAATGCTGAAGATGGCTGAAACTATACAACATGCCAGGTATACCTGGCATCTGTGGCAGAACCAAAATACGGAACATGGCTTTGGGTATCTGGCATGAAGCTAGTCACCAGTGCCCAGACCTGCGATGCCACCTCTATAGCCACAGTGTAACTCCCAGTTACAAGACCGAGGGAACTGTAACATCAGCAGAAGATTTGTCCCTGTGATACTTCCTTCCTCACACAGTATTTCAGTAGGCTTCATGACATCCAGTTCATCTTCACACCTAGTCTTGGAAAATTCCACTATGCACTCACACTTCACTTTCTCACCTTTTGCCCTGCCCGGACAGCAGGAGAATGGATCTCCTACCATCAAAAGAGGCAAGGTGGACCAGCTTGTACTCTGGGCTAAATCCCAGACAGGAAAAATCCTTAAAAGAGATGGGCCATCCATACTGCTCTTCATGGAGCCCCCGGAGTTTAGGTCCCTCTGGGATAAGGTGGAACACACGTGTGCCATGGCCCAAGTGGGACAAGTGGCAACCCCTCCTCCAGCTTCTCCAAAACTTCTTATTAAGATGCTCTTTGCTTACCTGTATATTTATACACTTCCCCTCTAATGCTTTACAAGATACAGGATCTCTTCATCAACTCCACTGGCTCTGACCAAGCTGCAACTAAGAGGAAGAAGCTTCACAGGATGACCCTGCCGCCTGTGGCATCTAATTCCACCTCCTCAAGCAGAACATCTCTGTCCAGCATTCATCAGCTCCCTCTTCCAGGACAGGAGAATGTGGACAAGACCGAGACCATACTCTGCTTACTGCTCTCTGTTTTTACATTTCGTGACTCCTCCTTTTACCAGCTGTCCCCTGGTTTCTCTTCATTCTCCTCTTCTGTAGTTCCTCATTCTCAAGGAGGGCTCTCATGTTTTATTAGGAATAAACTGTTATCTGTCCCTAAGGAAAAAGCCAATAGAAACAGTGACTCAAAGTGGCTGCTTAAGAAAAGCAAGAATAGGGCAAGCATAGGACACTTCTCACTTCCCACACCACACACAATTTTACAGATCATATCCTCTATCTGTTCTAGATAGAAGAGATGTCACTTGCATAGTAATTCTTCACATGGAAATCATTCAGTCCCTTTTGCCACCCCTGCCAACCTTTTCCTGAATGTTCACCTTAGATGCAGCATTTGATATGTTTGTTACCTACAAATAGCAACAAATGTTACTCTGCAATGAAAACATAAGGAAAAAAACTGCAACAACTGTGGACACAGTCATTCAAAGTTGAAGAATGTTCTACCTGGGAGTTAGAGATAAAAAAACCTGTTAATATGCAAATGAGAAATTCTGCATTTGAATACTAAATGAGCAGCTGGATAGTGATGTAGGTAGAAAATATGTCATAACAATAGACAAAATTTAGATAGAAATTGAACTTTCTTAGGTATTAGAGCAATCTGTGGAAAAGCAAAGATAACTTTGGTTTTGTTTGCATCTGATCATTACTCCTCAAGAAATTCAAAAAGAAAAATAAATCTGCTAATTTGCAAAAGAACCAGCAGACACCATAAGAACCATTACAAAGCACTGCATACCCTGGACCTCCCAGGCAATTCAACATCCCATGAAGCTGCTGTAGACCTACGCTAATTGCAAAACTTATTTGTTTTGCAATTTGATATTCATACAGGCTATTAAATTAAGCTAAATGATTTAGCACCTCATTTCACTCTGAAGTTCAGTTCACATAAACAAGTACCACTAAAATGTAGATTTTTAAGCCAAACCAGCTTGACCACAGGATGCATTGTTGTGGTCTACTGCTTTAGGATGTTTAACCCTTAATTCCTAAAGCAGAAGTACCAGTGCTGGGATCTGCAGTGTGTGCATAGTCCTGGATGTCAATGAGACCCCCCTGCTTCCCATTACACAAGTTTTCACAAGGACCAAATGTATGACTGAAGCACTGAATTTTTAAAAACTTGCCTGATACAAAATAGTCCTTCACAAGTCAATGAAAACACATCTCCTTTCATCATAATGACACCTGTTAGAAGGAAATACCATGATCTTTCAAATTGGTTTAGCACGATTTTAGCTATGCAATGCTTTTTTTTTCCTCCCCCCTCTCTCTCTCCACCTACCCTGTTTTTTTCAATGAGAAACCCTGATTAAAACCTCCAGGCTCCACATTAATCTATGGATCAGTTAATAAAATGCTTGAATACAGGTAATTTGCATTAAAAAATTTATCTTAATGATAGACTTTGGTGCAGTTAAGTCACATTTTTCCCCTGTGCAAAGTAAGGCTAGATTATCATATGCTTAACAATTAGAATTTAAATATACAATAAACCTATTAGTGTTACCTGCTGCAAGACAAACAAAGAATTTCAAACTGCCTAATATCATAGTAATCAAAACTAACCTTAATTACTATTACAATGCACCTGCTGATGTATCTGAGTACATACACCCTTAATTATGTCATTTCATGGGAGGGAAGAGCAAACGGATTCTGGGCACAGGCAAAATAACAATCTTTTCTATCTTTCAAATTTCCTCCTCTGAGCTAGAAATGGAGTTTCCTTTGTTTTAATTTCTTGAACCGCAGTGCAGCTGTGGAAGTCTGTGGATTTATAGACAAGTGCTAACAGCAAGTGCAGTAGGTTAACAAGTACTTACTTGCTGGAAGCAGCTTAAATTGAATGAAATAAAATAAACAATAAGTTCCTGATATTCTGTGTTTAAACATTACAGTATTTTAACAAAAGGATAAAAGTTAACAAGAGGCAAATGGATAACAAAACTAACGCTTACCTTTACAAATCACCCAGCAGATTAGATATTCATTCATTTAATGTTGTGTTGAAGGAGGATTTTCTATGCCTCTTGTTTTAACATCACAGGTAAGATACCTTACTATTTCAGCATTAGTTTATCATACAGATACCGTATCTCTCAGATGAAATGGTCAGTGCAAGGCAGAACAGTAATTCTCTGCCCTTCCTATGGAGAGAACTTGGCTCAAAACGCTCATCAGGCTTTCTCTGGTAGAGAACAGCTATGTCATGGAAAAGATTTTTGCTTTCTCAGAGTCTGGAGGCCCATTTATCTCTAAAACGCCAGAGTGTATTTATATTCCTCTATGATTTTCTGAAAGATTTGCTAAAGCCCTCAAAACTGTGGCTCAAAACTATAGATAGACAATATCCCAATATAAAGAAACACAGAAAACAAACTGGCTCTTTAGTTTGAAGTCATAAAAATTGAGGCTCGGAAAAAAAAACCAAACCAACCAACAACGAACCAAAACAAAAACCAAACCAGAAGGTGTTTCCACATCTTTACTACATGGTAAAATGTTAGGCAACATTTAGATGAACCCACTCTGGGCAGGGAATTGCAGAAAACAGTTTAATGAATGAGACTATGAATGAAATAAATACAAGCTTTGGTACATTTTTTAGCTTAAATATCAAATTGGCAAAAAGATAACTGAAACTAAATACAAAATGAAAAAAATAAACAAAAAACTCTTCTAAGATACTATTGTCTTAAAGATCCGTACGATGGCTGTGGAGACAGAAAGCAGCAATGTTTTGCTATATCTTTCTCTATCTTCATATAACTCTAAAAGCTTGAAAAAACAAAGCCCAACTGCTAGGTGCTAACATCTCTCACTAAAATCTTCAAGCCTTGAAGTAATTCATTATATGAACAAAGGCAGATGGGAAAGGGGTAGTTTGGAGTAATCATTTTTCCAAGAAGGTAGCAGGGTGAGGTCTTGGGAAACTGTTGAGTTAATCTAAGAGCTCAATGCTAAGAAGAGACTCCTTTTTCTTGCCACCTCACCATTTCATTGCCAACAGTGCTTTCATCGCTTCCTTTGAATCTGTCTGTTGCCATCTGACACCTCAGTGAATTGATTACAGATAACCCTAAGGACAAAACCCACATAGTTTTCTGCCTATGTAGAACAGCTTATTGATGGATGGGAAAAACACTAGAATCATGACCCACAAAGGGTCTAGGAATAAAAATTTATTTTTCAACAGTGCAAGCTACCAGATGGGCTCAGCTGTTCTGTGAAATGTTACTCTTAGTGGATGTTATTCCGCTGTGACACTGAAGAAACAGCAAGCGGAATGCCAGAGACAGGCTCAACTGAGCACCGAAGAGACTGTCATCTACCGGTGCTGATCCCAAACACCACCAGGCAGGGCTACCCCAGTATCTTCCTTCTAGCTCCCTGCATAGCAACATCTACAAATGTACCCTCAAATTGCTTTATCCCAATTCTCCAGCTACACAGACTACCAGTCTCACTTTCATCTTGTATTTCCCATCTGTCTGTATTCACCTTATTATCCAGAACAGAACACGTGGGTTTCAGAGAATAAATTGTCTGGTTTGTGTTTGTACAAACAAAATGGGGTCCTGATTAACAACTAGCCCTCCTGAACACCAGGATAACACAAATAAATAAAATTGCACAGAGGAACGTGTGTAATCCTTTCCCAACCATACCAGGGAGAAAAAGGAGGGTGATTTTATCTTTTAGTTTTGCAACTCCTAAGACAACACATTTCTCACTCACTTACCTCCTCACAGCTCCACTGCTACTTTGTCCTCTCTCCCATTCCCCAGGAAGCATTTCTACCTGACAGCGTAGAAACTGTGTACGGTAGGAAAAGACTTGCAGTACAGCCTGAGACCACAGCACCACAGCTCTCCTTTTGGCGGCGGCAGCAGCAGGTCAGGCAGCCCCTCTGCGTGGGCTGTGCCCACACTCCAGGCTCACCTCTGTGCCATATCCCACCTTCCCTGGTATAACTGTTAGCGTAGCTGCAGCGAACTGGATCAGGAAGCCGATCCAGGTTAGCTGAAGTCCCTTCTGCTTTCCCTTTTCTGCGGGGTTATTTTTAACCTAGATCAATCTCAAATTCAGTTCACCTTGTTGTCTCATAAATAGTTGCTCCAGCACGCTTGAGGTCACAGAGGCAGGAAAAAAGTGGCAGGGGACAGAAAAGCAAAACTGCAAGTGAAAGAAATGCTTATGAAATAACACCTTGCACCTGTAACAAAGACAAAGCTTGAGAGCAGCACTGCAGGGCAGACTCTTTGCCAAGTTCTAGCCATAAGTTTCACAAGTTTATAAGAAAAAATCCCCTCCAACTCAAGGTTCCCAACACCGAAAACTCTGCAAGCTTAAATGATAAGAAGCACTGATTTAAAAAAAAAAAAAAAATACACTCTACTCGAATCTGATCTGGAACCCACCTGCTGTGTAGCAGACACAATGTCCTTCATTAAACTAACTGCTGTAGTTAAAAAAAAAAAAAAAAAAAAAAAAAAAGGTTCTCGGCAAACAAGCCCTTCATCATGTCTACAGTAAGGATGCAGGCAAAACAAACAAAACCTGATGTCCATGCAAAGGCCTTTCCACAGCTCTGTCCAAAGAAGAGACGTGTCAGTTACAGAAGAACTTAACTAACTGGAGAAGACTCCCCAGGCACCTCACGCGTGGCGTGGAACACAGACCACCACTCGGGCAGGACAGCCCATGACACCGTAACTTGCAGCGATGCGGTCCTTACAGGTTTTCCGCTTCCTTCCCAGTCCGCATTCTGCTCCCTCTGCCAATGAGACTGTTAATTTTTGCAGCACAGACATAGCCTTAATTACACTAAGGAACAACTGTGACTGTTGCCAGAAATATAAGAAATCTGAGTATTTTTCAAGGTACTATTTTTGATTGTGTCATATCTACCAATATGGGTACATGGGTAAATGAATGAACACTAAAGAATCCCAACAACAAAGGAATGTCAAGTAATTTATAATATTCTGTCTCTGAAGCAGTCTGAACCTGTAATAAAGGCCTGACAACAACTAAATACACAAACTAATTTATCACTTGGGGGTCCTTCTGACCTTTTCTTATGCTACCAGGTGGCTATCATTTACCAAATGATAGCCTCTCTCTTTGCTAGTCCAAGCTGTGAATAAGCATTTTGCTTTTAATTAAAGCAGAATTTTCAGATGGTGCCTCTTCTCACACAGCACATACTGGTAGTCTTACATCGGTGATTACAGCAAAGGAAATTTTAGATATTTCTTCAGCAAGTAATTATAACTACTTCTGATTTTCAGATGGAGTTTCATATTGCTGAAGCCTAATTGATCAACAGCGAGACAATACAAGCTCAAAAGTACAAGGAAAGAAGCTTTAAAAACATTGTTTAGAGATGTTATCCATACAGCCCATTCCAGCACCACTGGAATATATATTGTTAATTACTCTTTATACAATACATACTATAGCTGATGTTCTAAAATGCGTAAAACAAGGCTCCAAAAGCTATCCATTTCAAAATCAGAGAGCATAAACACAATGAGCACAAGGAAAAGAAAAAGACAATAGCTGTTGAACAAAACTACACTCGGATCAAAAACACTTAAACAAGGGTCTCTGGAAAAGTGACAGGGAATCAGCAGGCTTGGAATAGTAATGGACATGGAGCTTTTCACCTCTACTTCACCAATTTTAATCTAATCAAGGTCAGCAGTGACAGAGCTTTGCCTCATCCAGTCTTCACAAGAAGCAAACTTGGGGGTCTCTTTTGGGCCTCAGTGAGTAAATACAGCAGAATGACCCAGCACAGAATGCACATGAAAAATGAAAAAAACCCCTCATTCTAAGAAATGTCCCCTGAGAAGGTTAAAAGCTACTGGCAAAGGAAAATTAAGGCGGCTGCATCTTCCTGTCAAGCACATTTCAAAGGAGCACTACTTACAGAATAATTAGAAGAGTTAAAAAGAGAAGAATTGACTATAATAGGAACTCTGTCAAACTGAAGATACTGTAGTGGGAACACTTTGAGGAGGAGGAGGAATGAATGAACATAAAACTCACATGCAGAATACACATCACACACTCTGTACTTGGCTATTTAAAGACCACAGAAGTTGAAGTTAGTAAAGTCACGTTAGATTAATAAATTCCTCATGCACTGGAAGCTGGCGATCCAGCTACCAGGTAAGAAGATACAGGTACAGAATTGTTTTGAAAATCATATATAGTTTAGTTTTAAACATACATTTTCAGAGCAATTTACTACACATACTGCTACAGAAAGAGCAGCAAGGACCATTTGAATCCTGGCTAACACAACTCAGAAGCCAAACCCATGTGGTTTCAAGATCTATTGGAAGAAAAGAAAGTATACCAATCTCCCAGTCACCAGAGAGTGTATTCTAATCACCTGGTCTCTAATCCAGTTTGGGGATTAGAAAGAAAGAAACAGACAATATCACAGCTAAGTATTCTTGAAGGGGGGGAGGGAACCACCAACACCCAAACAAAACACCAAGTGAGATTACTGTCCATTTCTAAACAAACCTCTTGCTGCCATGTACAACATTACCTGGCATATCTAAAGGGGCAAATAATTCAGAGCCATACATAGTAATTACTTCAAAAATCCGCATTACCAAGTTATCTGAAGAAAAAAACCCCAAACTTTCTACAAACTTTACAATTTGCA
Source organism: Butorides virescens (assembly GCA_017310255.1). Classification (NCBI taxonomy): domain Eukaryota; kingdom Metazoa; phylum Chordata; class Aves; order Pelecaniformes; family Ardeidae; genus Butorides; species Butorides virescens. The sequence continues at coordinate 3,141 of JADKXX010002126.1, read as the reverse complement.
GGGCTGACATTCATTCCTGTTTAGAAAATAGTCCTAGGGAAGTTAAAACATTCCTGTTGCAAATAAAATCAATAATGATCTTGAAAGTAACAGAAAGTAACTAGATTAAAAAAATACCATGTGACCTTTTTTAAACACAAAGACAGGTTGTAGTTATGTTGCTTCTATATTGTGTGCTACTTTAACAAATGATTCCAAGATAATGAATATTAATAAAGGTAACATTTTCCCACATTAATTGCAACAAGTTAAGGTAGACTCCCTGTGGCTTTTTTTTTTTCCAAATGTAATTTACCACATGTTGACATTTTTAATTCATAGGCTGCAAAAGAAGTTTTCTCAGCTACTGTAAGTTGAGCAGCTGAAAAAAAATAATGCAAACAATGAAGTGAACAGTGAAATGAATATTAGGATGAGGGAGCAAACTCAGAGAAACTTTTAAGGAAACTGACAATTGTGTCTCTTCAGATTTCAAATGAAAAATACTTATTATTCTAAAACACCCTCAGAATTTGTAGGTTCCTGTGCCCTGTGGAAAACCATGAACCCATTTAAAACAGGTACAGAGTTTAAAATGGGTACAGAACCCTTAAGCTTCTCTTTACTAAAGGATCACTTAATTTTGGTCCTCCAAGTCAAAATCCACTGTTTATATTAGGAGAACCTGGAACAGAAGGTACCGAAAGAAAACCCTAACAAACTACACTGAGGCTTTCCATCTTCTGCATATACACATATGGACCTTGCCCTCCCTGCCATGCAAGCCTGATTCACTTTTTTTGGTGGCTAAGCTTAAGAAACTTAACCAGATTTCATTCAGATTTCACCCACCTCCAACTTCTACCTAGAAATACTCTGAAACATTTGCCCTGTTCTACTAATGTTCACATACAACTGGCTTTATTCCTCTTGACAGCCTGAGTGCAGTAACAAGTACTGGAGATATCTAAATACACATGGAAAGCTAAAATAAACAAGAAGAATATACGGGCCACGGTAAGGTGAACAGCATTTACTGGGCTGACCACAGATAGTGAAAGAGGTCTCAAGTTACACTTCATGAACTCGTACGTACAGTTATCAGTGGAAGCTGCGTTACCCTTCATTGTTCTTTCGGGGACCTTAGCGTGTCCTTGATCCACACAATACCACACGCTCCATGCGTGGACCAAGGGCATGACATCACTTTTACGAGTCAAACCTGGATATTTTCCTCTTAGCACTTCAAACAACTTCATTTTCAGTGTCCTGAAGTTTGGAATACGCGCTACTAAGGACACGTAACACACAAACCAAGGAAACTGGCTCAGCAACGCAGATATGTACCAGAAAGATTAAAGCTCCATCACATTTTATGTTTCTTTAGTTTTCAGTTGCTGTGTATCGTCTGCATGGATTACACACCCACCTTCACTGCCAGTAAACCAAATACTGCTTCTAAGAATTTATTATGTGTATAGTATTCATATACTATTGATCCTTCGTAGTAAGTGAATCCTGGTCTTTCCCAGCAGTATGTCAGTGATGATCAATCTCTCCTCCTAGTTACAGAAGTTGTATCATTACGGAGCTTTTTGCTGCTAAATATACTGAGTAATTGAACATCTGAGCTTGATGTCTCTGGCAGTATTTCATTTTTAAACTCTTAACAAAGGGAGAGAAAGGAGTTCTGAAGCAAACTCCTGCTGCAACTTAAAAATCACTGTATTTGGTAAAAAGAGGAAAGAAAACTGAAGTAAACACTGTGTGGTGTAGCATTATTTAACCGCACAGACCGAGAGCAATGCAGCTGCTATGAAGTACAAAACGCAGTGGTTTGCCATCTGAAGCACTTCAGACAACCCACCCTCTCTCTCTCTCTTTTCACACGTATCTTTATAGGTAGGCTAAAATACTTCCTATCAAAAATTAATGCATTCAGCTAAATAAATAAAAAACACCAAACAACAATGGGCAAATACCCATAAAACATTCGGACTGTAAAATCTGTAACAACAACGAGAAAAGACGCAAGAACTGGAAGGCAAAACCGCACACCAGAGCTGGGTGGGTCAAGCCGAGCCCCTGGTCCCGCAGCTGGAGACACCCATGCAGGTCCCCGGGAAGCCAGAGGAATGCTGTGTGGGCAGGCACCGGCCTCTGCAAATCGGGTTACCCGGTTCTACCCCATGCCTCAGTAGTAAACACACAAAAAGTAAACAAACTGTGAAAAAAAAAAAAAAAAAAAAAAACAAAAAACCAACCCCAAAACAATTAACAAGTAACTGCGATGTTTACACTTATTTCCATTTTAATAACGCCCACGGAATTTCCAGTAACAAAGGGTACTGCTGTAGGAACACCGAGCTTGCACAACTGGCTGCTCTCTCTCTGCCTTGTCTTTTCTCTTATCCATCACAAACACACCCAAAGTTTTCCACTAGAAGCCAAGTAAGGAAGTTAACTTACTAAAAATAAACTCTGCTTTTTTTTTTTTTTCCCCCAACCGTTGAATCGGCTTTATATTATTTAAAGATTATGCTGAAATGCGGGGGGGAACAAAAAAAAAAAGACCACAAACAAACCACCAGCAAAAAGCACCCTGCGATGGCAAATTCAGATCAATGCTTTTGTCTTCCATTTTACCCAGGGATCGGGAGAGCAACGTCTGCCACCGAGCGCTCTCCCAGCGCCCTCCCGAACGATGTAAACAGGCGGCAGGGCCGGGGCTGGCCCCCGGGGCGCGGGCAGGGCCGGCGGGGTCACCGGGGCCGCCCCATGCGGGCAGCCTCGGCGGTTTCTGACCTACATTCCCCGCAGCGGGACGCAAACCCGCCCGCCGCGGCCTCCCCCGCCGGCAAGGGTGTGTTCGGGGGTGGGGAAAGCGAGCCGAGGGGTGAGGGTGGAGGCTGGCGGCGGCGCTGACACCTGCCCGCCGCCACCCCGGCCCCGCCAGCGGCTCCTCCTTCGCCAGGGACGAACACCTGCTGCGGGACAGCCGGACGCGCGGCCCGGCGGCGGCCTCGGCCCGGCGGCCGCAGGCGGATTTACCCCGCTGACTTCCCGAGAGGCTAAACCCCGCGGCGGGCGGCTCGGGGCGGGCTCCCGCGGCGACGAGCAGGCCGCGCCGAGGCGGGGGCCGGCGGGCGGGCCTGCGCGGGG
>JADKXX010002125.1:0-12370 GCA_017310255.1 Butorides virescens | reverse complement strand
AGGTGACCCCGGGAGGCCGGGCAGCGCCGCGGCTGCGCCCGCCCGGCGCCGGGGGGGCTCGGCCGCCGCTCGCTGAGCATCCCTGGCGGCCCCGGGGCCCCCGCCGCTGCCCCCCGGGGCTGGCCCGGCCCGGCCCGCACCCCGGCCGCGCACACGAGGGAATTCGCACTTGCCGCCTGTTCACAAACTATTTACGTGGCTCAACAGAGTATAGAAAAAAAAAAATATATAGAAAGCCAGCGAGCTGCCAGGAAAGATTTTTTTTTTTTTTCTCCTCCCCCCTTTTGCTGCCACTCATGTCAGAAATAGCTACAGCTACGCGTTTTCAAACGGTATTGTGACTTCCAAGTTGATGATAGCTCTCTTTATATATATTTACCACGTGAAACGCTTTGAGTGTTTTAGCTCTGGAAGGAAATGCTCATCAAAAAGAAGGCTCTATTTTATGTGCCTTGAAGTGGCGGGAGGGGAGGGCAGCAGGGCTGATCTTACGGATCACAAACCGTCTCTGTCCTGCCAGGACAGCGTACGCGATACCCAGCTCCTGCCGGCAGCAGACTTTCCCCCAGGCTGCATGAGTTGTTCCAGCAGCAGCGGCCCTCCTGGCTACCATCTTTCACAGGGGCTATCAAAATCCCGGCACCCCGGGCTGCCTGCCAGTGCAGAACACGCTGCTGCGGCCTGATGCTGAATTACCTTACCCCGTCAGACAGGGTTTTATACATACACTCTCATGCAGACTAAAGCAGACACCTCTGGGAAATTTTGTCTCCTGAGGCTGTGCAGTGGGGTGGGTTGCCTGTGAACACCGGGCAGATTTAGCTGGTATGTGGCTCTACCTTGAGCTGCCTGGATTATCCAGCTGCAAAGTTTTGGGAATGCTTACCTGAATTATCTCGGTGTTTTGTAGGTCGAAGTTCTACCAATGAACGCTCCAGTTAAGGGACTTTCTCTTGATTTTCACCTTTTTACTTGCATTTTCCTGACCTGTGTGCTATTGCTTGCTTCCAAGGAGTACCTGCGTTTTTATGATTAAAGCAGCCTCTGGGGAAGCCAGGTCTTTCTTGCTTTGAAGATCAGAATCTAAGACTTGGACATGGTGAGGAAATAACCTGCAAACCACTGGGGGCGGTGAAGCTGCTACCACTGAAGAGGGCTGTCCCATTTTTCCCAAGGCTGGAGTCTCTGCATTCTTTACACGCTTAGCCAGAGGTTCAGTGAGTTACTGGGAATGCACTTTGCCAGGGAAGGGCACGTAGATTGCAATGGCCAGATCTGCACCAGGAGGAGAAGTTAAGCTTGGGAAAAGAAGAGGGTACTTTTGCCATCGACCATCTCGATCACTCAGACAATGACATTTTTGTCATGGGAACCTGAGGTGCTGTAGTATTTAAATAAATATCTGAAGATGCCATCACAGATAAGCAAAGACGTTACCCGAGTTCTAACCATTTTCCCCGCTCCAGCCATCATCATTTTCGTTTTGGCCAGATTGAATCTGAGTCAGCTGATTTTCATCCAGGTGCTGACAGACATTTTGATATCCTTGAGAAGGCAGCAGCAGCACCACTAACAAATGGGATACGCTGCAGCATCTTTAGCATATTCTTGGCATTACAGCTCATCCCTTCTGTAGCAAATTATGCTGCGTCGGCTCCATATGTGAGGCTCCACCGAGGTCCAATAGCCATTACTGCCCTTTGGGATTTGCTGGACAAGGATCGGCTGGTCATTGCACGTACTCCAGCAAAATCCTATATATACACACAGAGCACTGCATATATATGTGCAGCAATGCATGACACCAGTTCTCAAGTGAGCAGATGCTCTGAATGCACATGCAGCACCGACGAGTTTGCATAAATGCTTATACCCAAACACTCTCATAATCAAAAACCATAACAAATATAAGTCAGTGGTGCTGCGAGACATTAAATGAGCCACTTCCACACTCCTAGCGTTACATGTCTAAGCGAAGGTAACAGAAACGAGGACTCAGGACTGGACATTTGCATTCTCGTTCACACCACTTACACAACTTACGCTGTATGAACAAGTTAATGTTCATTAATTAATTGCAGAACATACCAATGTAGTGTAGATTATATATCTTTTATATATATATATTTATTTAGCACTCAGAGCATCAACTCGTATTCTAGCCCTAATCTTCAGTTTGCCTTAATTTTCTTATACAAAATCCTTTGGGTTCCTTGTATAAAATCCTTTGATGCTGAAATGCCTCATATCCCTGCTCATACAAAAGTAGTTTGTCTTCTTTCTTTCAACACAATTAGGTAAAAAATCAAATCATGCAAATATGAAAAATGTTCCATTTTTATATGTTAGAATATTTTAGTAATGGTGCAATCTAAAAAATTCAAATTTCATTTGTTTTGCTGATCTCTATAAGATTTTAAAAAATAGCTATACTCTAAGAAAGTCAGCTCAGCAGTTTTGGAACTATACACATTTAATGATGTAGTTTCAGTGACTCACAGTGGGTTTTAATCCATTTTTCTACATATTTGTTGGGAACTATCGATCAGGAATATCCTAGCAAGACCAATCTTTTTCTCTGATAAAGCCTATAGCTGGGTAGCAGATGTATAGTTCCCTGATGAAATTTGCATATTCCACTCTACATAGACTCAGAACTTAAAATGAGAGGGTCGTTTCAGGACAGAAAAGATAAATTTCTCTTAGATCAAAGGCTCTCACGTGCTTTTAATGGAAATCACTTTTTCATACGGTAATTACTTCTGGAGCCACATATCATTTCACTCCGTAATCATTCCAATTTCTAGATGAGATAGCGGCATTTCTGTCGCAACTACAACAGTTGTTTTCCATACACATTTGAAACGAGTCACTAAATTTAAATCATTAGGCATCTGACTTTCCTTCCCTCGCATTTAAGGTGTGCCTGCATTGCAAGGGATTGGCAGATACAGGTGGATGGTTTTGCCCATCCGTACTGGTAATTCTTACCCTGAGGACATAGGCTCTGCTCAGGTTATGAATATGTTCCTGCCTTCGTTGTAATTCTCTTTATATGGCCAGCCTGCCTTGCTGTTGCAGCAGTCTGTAAATTGCAGGGCTTGAATACCGGATTTGACTGCTATTCCCCCCCACATTTCTGCATATCTGAATATCCCTGGCAGCCTCCTTTTCTACTCCTAAAGAGGCTGATATATTTGGCGTTTAACTCGTCGTTTTCCTTTCAGGTTGTTCCAGACTACTGGCACATTTCCTGCTCTCGGCTAACCCCTGCTCTGCCAGCGTGGGATGTTTTTCCAGCAGGCTGCTAACGTGCCAAGAAGCATACGTACCTCTTGGTGGAAGTTTTCTTTCCAAATTTTACAGCTTCTGACCCAGAAACGGGAATATTCATCACTGCAGCATAATTTCAGACCTGCCAAGAGCATATCAATTATGTCGTGTAGATGCACTAAGGGGAAGGATGGAAGCTGGGGTACGGCAATTCCCCCTGCTCTCCCTGCACTAGCTATACACAGAGTGCTGAAGTACATCCTTGTGCAGGTGAGACCAAATCCACTGATGCCCAATTCATTCCTCTCGAGGACCCATCCTCACAGGGAGGACTGAAAGTCTTATGTCAGGTTTGCACAGTATCTGAGATGGCCAGCCCTGGAATCCACAATGGAACTACAGCAACTTGGCCAACAACTTGCTCTGCCAGGTCTCCTGAAAAAAGTTCTTTGATGCCCTCTGGCTGGGAATCCAGAAGGAATCTGGAACCTTAGGGAAGCGTTCTGCACGCAGTGACTGTTACAATTTGGAGGGACATTTTGGTTCAAAGGAGGGATTCTTAATGAAGGGTAACTTGGGCTTCCTTCAACACGACTAGGCACACTTCAAGCAAGAAGCTTCAAAGGAAGTTTCCAGCAGCAGCCAACACTTCACCACTGTCACTCTTCCCTTCTTGGCATTAGACATTTCCCAAGATAACCACTGGTCAAAAATCCCATGTAAACATTGAAGCAAAGGGTTTATATATTCCCTTATTGATTTTTAACTACACTTATTTCACCACAAACCTCTCAAGAGCCATAAAATTGCAAGGCGGGGTTGGTTTTTTTTTTTCCTGATCTTTTAAACATAGTTTAAAGAAACAGGTACGTTTGGGCTATGCTTTTGCCATCAGTATTGCCCCTTGACAAGATAGCATTTGTCACGTTTCTATGGATAGTGGCTAAATACTCATTCATAGGAGGTGGCAGGTGCTGCCTTGTGATCAGTGTCCTGCAGAGCAGACGTGTTTTTTGCAGAGATAAACGGCAGACTTCCGTAATGGCCAAGTCCAGCTGCTCCGTTCTTGGCCTTTATCTCCTCTGATCATTTGGGAGAGGGGGTGTAGTCTCTTGCTATCAGCCAAGCAGCACTTTTTGCCGTTGCTTATAATTGTTCTGCAGATTATTCCATATTTGTAGAAGATACTGCCTGCAAATTTGTGATTCAGAAGAAATTGCTCATTACTATTAAGGAAAATTCTTACCGACCTGCTTCCGTAACTGAATTCGTGATCCTTTTGTGGGCATCTGGCTGCCATCAGGCTCATTTTAAAAGCTTCCTTATCCACATCAAGAGAAGTCCTTTGCTTTTCTACACAGGTGTTCCAATTTTTTTTAAATCCATGATAGATTGCTCAACCTAAGAAAAGCAAGATTTTTTATATTATCTTGATTTGCTGCACTTCTGAATAGTTGTTTGCATACAAAAATCAAATAGAAAAAAAAACTAAAAAAAAAATTAATTGCACATTCCGTTCTTGTATTTTTAGTAGTTCAGCAATGTATTTGGATTGCTGCACATGAACCATAGAAGGAATGAAACTTAAACCCAAACTGATGGTCTAGTTGTCTGACACTAGATTCTAGTCTAGTCACACAGATCTGAATCGAAATACTGCTTGTGTAGTCAAAGTTACACAAATGCATAGCTGTTTAAAAAAATATATAGTAAACCACTTTCAGGGTAGTGGACTTCATTATCTGCATGCTTACCATAATTGAGAGGTGATCAATATTAAACTGATGTTTGTTTGTTCTTACTGTATATTGAGACTCTGACTCACCTTTTACAGAATAAAGATTAAAAACAAAAATAGCGGTGGTTTTTAATTTCCCTTTTTAGATCTTTTCTACAGAGATCTCCAAGTTAATTACAGCTGTTAATTTAAAGTAGACTAAGCTATATTAAATGCCCCAGTATGTATTTTTCTTCAGAATTAAAAATGACCTTAATTCAATTCAATTTAGCCTAACTCACTTTGGAAGTGAAATGGGCTATGTTAAATGAAGGTCACTTTAATTCTAACTGAGAGAGTTCACACAGAGAGTTCACCAGGCTCCTGTACATACTCTGCACCCAGTAAATTGGGAATGATGAGGACTAGTAGTCACGTATCTAAATCTAAGCTTCACTGCATTTTGCTCAAATGCATGTCCCGTAAATTGTGTCCCACTGTCACATAGCACTGTATTGGGTGAAGAAGTCTTTTTAATGCATAATCAGCTCTTCAGCTGTAATATCTTTAGTAGTGCCATCTAAAAATAGAAAAACAGTCTAAGATGTTTTTCCTGGTTTATTATTTATATCTAGAAGCACTTTTTTTTATACAGAAACAAAATGACTTTCCTAAACCTTGAATTCTACCCATGTATCTTTCTCCAACCTGTTGATTTTCTCTTAGGGTTACAGCACAGCTCCCAGAAATACTAGGAGCTGTGCACATAGGACTAATTGAAGGTAATACTTGCCCCGCTTGCTCTCACGGTTATTATTTCTTCCGCATACACAATCTTTTTCTGCAAGTATCCCTTGTTCTTAAGAAAAGAGTCACCTAAGGCAGAGGTGTCAGCAACACGCAGTTTGTTCATGGTTCAGACCCCTGGTGCTTGCAGTCAAATAATACAAGGTTTTGCTTAATGTTCAGCTTTTCCCATCTGCTTTATTTGCGGCATTAGTCCTTGCTTATGATTTCAAGCTCTGCATGCTTTTCCGCCTCTAATATCTTTGTCTTATGCTATTTTGAGCTCTTGGTCCTGTCTAAGGTGTCAGAGCACTGCCCAGTCCAACACTTGAATTCAAGTACCCGTTTCTTGGCAGATTCTGAACTGCCCCATCTGGAGTCTATTTCTGTATTATTTACTCCCCTTTCTGTTGAAAATCAGTTTAAAATTGGAAGTTTGGTTTTTTTTAAATCTACAAATCTCCATTAGATCTGACCCTCAGGCAGGCTAATTCCATGCTTTATCGTAACACCTGTAACAGATAAAATTGACTCCCCAATCTTACAAACTACAAAATACTTTAAAACCTTCAGGTTCAAAGCATATAACTTTCCTATGCTTCATTTTTATTTAGAATCCATTACTCCTCAATTTTTTTGCAACAGCTTCACGAATATCCTCCTTTGCTTGGATTGCTGAAAACTGTTGAAAACGCCAAATGCATCAGGACTTGCTATTTTCAGAAGGAAAACCTCCTTCTGGTTGACTTGCTTTTAAATAACACTTACTGCTTCCAGATGTACATTGAAGTGTTCTTGCCTTCTTTTACAGTAGTTTCTGGTATTTCCAGAGTTTGAGTCTTTAAATGCTCTGATTTCTTCTCTGTGTCTTTCTTCGATTTCTTTTTACTGCTAGTGCCATGAAAGCGGAGCTGTTCCAGGCTCAGAGGATTACAGTAGATGTTCTTTAATCATCTGTGTCTGCAGTGCCTTTTCCTCACACTTACAAGCCAGAAAGTCAAACCGCTAAAGGAACATTTACACCAGTAACCTTCCCTTATGAGAAATAATAAGCAAATAAAATTATAGTATCGTATTCATAGATGTGAATCTGTTGGGGAAAAAAAAAATCCATGCAAGAAGCAAACAGTAAAAGCCACTTTGCATCTGAAAAAAGGCAGCCAAGAAACCAACTTAGAAAGTTTATTTAATATTTGTAGATCTATTTTTGGTTTGTGTTTGACTGACAAAGCTAGAAGGAGAAATATCTGTGGTGCTAGCCAGGAAGAACCTCTTAATCCTCAGCAACACAAAGAAGAAGTGGCTATTTCAAGTGGTCGTAATGCAAATGTCAATGTAAAAGCTTTTTCCTCTCAACTCCAGAATCTGAGAAGCCATTGGCAGAATGTGTTTTGATATTAGTAGATGTTCCGTATATTTGATAGATGCATGACTGATCCACCCAAGAGAGAGAGACTGAATGTTTTCAAGCACTTTTTTTATCTCATGAAACAGAGATCTTTGACTTTTACTTGCATTTAGTCCAAGCCGGATTTTTTCTAAACTCAGTTTCACATCTGAAATGTTGAGCTCATTTTCTAATAATAGTTGAAATAAATATAGCGCTTCCAGTGAAACTTTTATTTTTTTTTAATCCACGTTAAAAACTGTGGTAACTGTGTGAAATACAATTTTTTTCACGGGAATGTGGAAGACGGGGCTTTTTAACTGGTATTAGGTATTACCATTTTAATCATCACACTTACATGAAAAGAACTCCGTTCATTCAATTTTATGCAAAGGGCAGATCCATTCTCAAGTAATATATTAGCCAATAAATGTCTACACATAAAAATTACCCTCAAGCATTTCTCGTTTCCAATGCAATTCCTTTCCAATCATTTCTGGTAAAGACAATCAATCAAGGTCTCTAGTAGAGGATGTATAGGTCCCTTCCAACCTAGGAACCTATGATTCTATGGTCGTGTTAAGGATAAGGTCTGCGCTTATTTATGTTATGTCCAGGTGCAACATTTTAATTCAGAGGTTATGGGATTTTATGTGTAGATCACTTGAGACAGCTGTTTTTTGTCCTTTGATAGCTCTCCTCAGAAATGTTCCCTTCAGTCTGCCTTATTTTTATCACAATAAAAATTATCCTCCGATTTAAACATGATTTTCTTTTGTTCCCCCTAATTTTACTTTATATTGCTAAAACTAAAAAAAAAAAAAAGAGTTCACAAAGCTAATGAAATTCAGCAGCACACTTTGAGTGGTGTTTAGCATCCCTTGCTTCATCCAAATAATGGGGACATTAGATCTTATTTTCATTAATAGGGTTGAACATAAAGAGGCAGGCCTGTCTAAATCAGCTGGGGCCCTACCTGCTCATTACTGAACAGACAAACCACAGCTGAGATTTCTAATTCCCTGAGCACACACATGCAGAGGCAAAGGCCATAAAAGCCACTGCTGAGGAAAAGAGTATTTTTGTGGAGTTTTGAACGAAATCCTGCTTTCTTCATGGTTGGTTGAAGTTTTGCCATCAGTGATATCAGGATGTTATCTGCAGCGCTGGGCCTGGGCTGGTTTTCTATTTTTGCAGCTGTTACTTCTCATAAACTATCTTAAAGAAAAGACTTTGCTTACGTGCTCTCTTTGACTTCTGCCATAACATTCCATCAGTTCATCACAGAGACAAGAGTATAATTAGCCATAGCCGTTGCCTCAAGGTTGGCATAGGTCGGTATGCTGAACGGGCGCAAAAGACACGTTAGAAACGGTTCTCCTGGGTAAATAATTTATTCCTATAATTTCTTAGGAATGATAAATGCAGGTTACCTTGTTCTCCTTTAATTAAAAGGACTTTCCCTATGGAGGACAGGGGAGGGATAGTTCCTTTCTATCCACTACCTGTTTGAAGGGGCAGCTGAGTGTTTTGTATAATGATCCTTTAACATGCAAATACTAATAGTACAATCAATGCCAATACTGATCTTTTATGTAGTCAGAAGCTTCTGAAGGTTTCAGTGGTGTTGGGGAGCAACAGTCCCATGGCAGCTGGGATTTTGAGGGACGAGAGAAGAGAAAGGCTGGAGGAGGCATGGGGTGGGCAGCAGAACCCCTCAGGGAGGGCAGCTTCATCCCGGCACGGAGAGGAGAGGATGGTAACTGGTAAAGGAATGAAATAGTGCAGGACAGAAAAGAAGAGGGTTTGAAAATGGTAAAGGGAGAGGAAAACAAAGCCAGAATCAGAGCACATACATGGGCAGAGAGAGGAAACCAGATAAAGTAATTATGGAAGAAAATTAGTAGAACTTGCCCCATTCAACAGGAAAACATGCAATGCGGTCTTTTAAGACAGAAAATAGTAGGGGAGGTAACCTATTTCATTTGGAGAGAAAAAGTGCTGCTTATGACTAGGACGACCTGTGATTTTGTTACAATTTCAGCAATGCACAGGTGGTGCAGGTTCATCCTTGCCTGTGTGTCTGCTCCGTGTGTGGAGCTCTCTGCTCACTCCCTGATGGCTCTGAGTCAAATAATTGGCAGACCTCTGGTCTGAACACAGTCTTCTAATGTATGTTTGGACAGCTGCATCACAATGGGGTCCTAATCTTGAATGGGGTCTCTGTTTTCTACCATAATTAAAATAATAAATCATAATCACTCAATAACATCATCACTATTGCTTCTTGGATGTAAAAATCCCATGGGATCATAAGGAAATGTAACTTATGTTAATATTATCTATTATATTCACAAAAATCACAACCCATAGTTTGAACCAACCCCCCAAATCAGCACGTCTATGTAAAGTATAATTGTAGTGGTCTTTCATTTCTTTGCTACAACATCGTAGTTGTGAAGAAGTTGAAGGCTGCTCCTACCCCCGGCTGTGCCTTTCTCCACAGGCAGGGCGCTCTGCACAGTTCCTTTCCTTTTTGTGATTTTGGAGACTATAGCACAGACAGGACCAGGCCCCTTTAAATCTCTCTGGTTTATCTGGTTGCTTAGGACAACCCCTGTAAACATCAGTGGAACAACTTGTGGTCTTCAAAAAGCTGGGCACCTTGAGATAAACTGGGACCTTTGGGAAGGGATGGATCCCGCGTATCCCCACTTGTATGAGGAGATACATGCTTTTGCCAAGTCTTATTTTGCATATTTCTTTTGGAACGCCTGAAGCTTTTACAGTCTATTTTAATTTGTGATATATATGGCAAAAATAAACATGTTTTCTGGTAGCAGCTTTTTTTTCTTGTTTTCTGCATTGCTTTCTGTTGTGACATAAATATTTACTGATAAAATATTTATATATAATGAAAGAAGAATGTGAGAAAGACGACTTTGTCTATGCAAAAGTGACAACTCTGCTTATCATTTTATTTTGATAGTGTCTCTTTATTGTGCATTTTGAGGCGATAGCTTTAGAAAGGTGAAAAGCCTATTAGAAAGCTAATTTTAAAATACTGGGGAAATTCAAATAATGGTGAAAATGTTGCCCTTTGCCATATGAGTTGCCAATTAGAAGTGATAAATAGAGGGGTTAAATATTAGCTAGCTGAGAAATATTTCAAAGCTTGTTCTTACTGACATGAAACAGCAGGTTCTTTCTCATACACAATTCTGAAGAATTGAAAAAAACAACAGTCTGGCGGTTCTGTGTCCCTGATATTTCAGAACTCAATTTTTAATTCAGATAATGTTTTAGAAATGAGATTAAAAGTTTATCTAGTTTGTCTCCTCTCCTGGCGGTCTTTCATTACAACGAGTTGCTTCAGAAAATTGTTACTGTTGCTGCTATATATGCTATTATGCTACTATTTTTCCAGATTTATAATGTGATATTCTTCCTATATATCCCTCCCTTTCATTGCTGTCTATAAAATAATTGCTGTCTGTGGGAGGTACATGGACAGGTGAACTGGATCATAGATGAACAACAAGTTAACTTTGACCTCCATTTTATGTCTATAATATTTAAGATTAAAATCTCCATTTAGTTCTTGTTATCATTGTAGCTCTACAACTTGTACTCAATATAAAAATACACCTCTTTTAAACTTCAGCTATGAAAATCTCATGGCACAATGTCATATTATTTCATGTATAAAACTTGTGGGTTTGTGGTTAAATGATGAAAAAAGTCTGAAGGAGTAACTTTATTAGACTACCCGAATCTCACAAATGAATATTAAGTTATTTGGAACTCTTGTTTGAATGCTGTGAATGTCACTCTTCTGTTCATTTTTCTGAGACAGAAAAAGGAATTTAAAGCAATTCTGGTTTATGTAATACAAATCCATATCATCTTAAGTCTTATATAGTCTTTCCAATGAGAGCAAAGTTACCAGAATATACAACTGAGTCAAAACAGGGAAAAATGTGGAACAATTAAATTGAGTGTGGACTTAAATTTTGTGTAACTGTGGATGGAACTTTGAATGGTAAAATCTCATCAATTCTTCATGGACCTGCTGATTTTGGTGCACTTTTTATAAAATGTGAAGTTGTACTGAGTCATTTATCTTCTACCAACTTCATTGCAATAGACTTTTAGTCCAACCTAGGGGTGGGATGGGATTTGGAGAGAAGTAGACCCATAATCTGCCACTGTCTGCTCTGGATCATCAGCTGAAAACCTTTTATTTTTAAACAGAAGCATGGTGTTTTAAAAAAATGAGGGTTATTATCAGGCTATCCTTTCTATATTTGCATTCTACTCATTACCTTGAAGAGGGATAAAACAGCTTTCAAGTCACAAGCTATTTTTTGCATTGGAAATCCACATAAACTTAGTGAGATGATTTCATAGTGTGCTCACTCTAACATTTCAGTTTATTTTATAATCTCTGTTAATAGTTCCTGTTGGCCAATGCTACATAATAAAGACAAATTTTCAATTTCTAAAAATAATAGGACAGACATTGAGCCTGTAGAAAATGTTACCTATGTTGATGTATTCTTAGTTCTCCTGCGAGTTAACCCCTATACTGTATCTTCTCTAGAACCAGAAATTCCTGTTGTAAATAGCAAGCAAGAGGTGATTGAAAGGGTTAGGTAAACAAAACTCTGTTGCTGAATAGGGAAATTCCTGAATTAAATCTCACGTACCTATCCAGACAAACGTTAAGTTCATATGAGGTACACAGTAAAAAAGTTCCTTGTGAAAGATAACACAAAATGAAAAATCCTGTAACCTGCTACAGAATTTCAAAGGAAAGATGCTCAAATTCCAAGTTCCTCTGAATCCTGTTGCATTGGGGCACTGAGGGCACTAATAAGCCTTAATGGCCCTAAACAGCCTCCCCCACACCCATGGGCTCACCCAGGAGCTCTATTTAAGTTCAGCCCTGAACTCTCAGTTCTTGTTGGAGCCATGCTGGAGGAGTGCTGATCTCCTCCAGCCTGTGGGATGGCTCCCCAGCTTGGTGCCAGCCCTGCCTCATCACTATGGATCTGCTCAGCAATTGCTGTACCTTATCCTTGCCTATGGACTGCCTTCCTGGCCTGACCTTGGACCTGCCTTATTGGCGGGATTCTGCCTCATGATTATCTTGGTTGGGTCTGTCCACCGTCTCCGGGTCTGTCCACCGTCTCCGGGTCTGTCCA